>JABCMJ010018390.1:0-10324 GCA_014822125.1 Arbutus unedo | reverse complement strand
TAATTTAACTAGATCTCTAACTAATTCTACTTCTATTTTACGTAGGGAAATAAATGCTAATGCTAATCTAATTACAATTCTACACGCATAAGACCTTTAATACTCCCCCTCAAATTGGTGCAAAGATATCAATCAGACCCAACTTAAACGCAATGAGGTGAAAACTCTTGCTGCCTAGCCCTTTCGTGAAGATGTCAGCTAATTGATCTTCAGATTTCACAAAGGGCATACATATTGATCCATCACTGAGCTTTTCCTTAATAAAGTGTCTATCAATCTCAATATACTTCGTTCTATCATGTTGAATAGGATTATGAGCAATGTTGATGACAACTTTGTTGTCACAGTAGAGTTTCATCAGACCATTATCAGATATTCCCAAATCACGTAATAAGGTTTGAAGTCACAGAAGCTCACAAATGCCATGAGCCATAGCTCTATACTCAGCTTCTGTGTTAGACCTGGCGACCACTGATTGTTTTTTACTCCCACCAAGTAACCAAATTTCCCCCAAGGAGAGTATAGTAATCAGAAGTAGAACGTCTATCATCCACAGAACTGGCCTAGTTGGCATCAGTGAATGCCTCCAACTATAAACGACCATGATTAGAAAATAAGATCCCTTTTTCTGGAGCTAATTTGAGATACCTCAAAATACGATAGACTGCATCCAAGTGTGAAGCACGAGGATCATGTATGTATTGACCAACAATGCCCACTGCATAAGAAACATATGGTCAAGTGTGGGCTAAGTACATTAGTCAATCCACTAGTCGCTGATATCTCTCTTTATCAATGCGTTCCCCTGGAGTCTCCACTGAGTTAATGATTTGCCTCAATATGGGAAGTTGCAGGTCTACAACCCAACATATTTGTTTCTTCCAATAGATCAAGAATGTACTTTCGTTGGGAGATAAAAATACCTCGATCAGACCTTGCCACTTTCATTCTCGGAAAGTACCACAGTGATCCCAAATCCTTAATCTCGAATTCTTGATTTAGGCTAGACTTGAAACTAAGAATCTCATCTATATCACTGTCTGTCATTATTATAGCATCAACATAAACACTAAGAATAGCGATTTTACCAGCACCTCCTTTGATAAACATAGCGTGGTCGGCATGACTTTGTTTATATCTGAATTGCAACATAGCCTTTGAAAATCTGCCAAATCATGCTCTTGGTGACTGTTTCAGCCCATAAATGGTCTTCTTCAACCTGTACACTTTTTCTTTTGTCTCAGAGGAAGAAAACCTGGTGGTATATCTATATATACCTCCTCTTTTAACTCACCATGAAGAAATGCATTCTTCAAATTTTTCGCACAAGAGAGTAACGCTTGCACAGAGTTCATCTTTGCTATTGGAGCAAACGTCTCCTCATAGTTAATACCATAGGTTTGAGTAAAATATTTGGCAACAAATCGCGCTTTGTATCTCTCAACTGTACTGTCAGCATTCTGCTTAACAGTAAAAACCCACTTGCATCCTACTGCTTTCTTTCCCCTAGAAGTGATACTAGCTCCCAAGTGCCATTCTTTTTCAAAGTTGTCATCTCCTCCACTATAGCTCCTTTCCACTTAGGTATCATTACTGCATCCTGCTATTTCTGTGGAATAAATATAGAAGATAGAGACGAAACAAAAACATGATACGAAGGAAATAAACAATCATAAGAAACAAACTGGGAAATGGGATATTGAGTATATGACCTAACACCTTTTCGAAGAGCGATACGAAGATTATCAGAATCACTATCAGAATCAATAGAGGGAATTTCAATGAGAGAAGAGTCATTACCAGATGAGTCACCCGAGGAGTCTAGAACTAGAGCAGGCGATTGTGATGGACAAAGTAGTATCACGCATGAGGTCTTTCTGTTCTTCCAGCTAGTGTATGAATTTAAGTTCGCTGTTTGTAGTTGATGTATTAGTTCCCCCATATCACCATCAATGTCATGTGTTCCTGCCCCTTCAGCAGATATAGGTTCCCTCTCATTATGGTTAGATATAGGTTCCCCTCATTACGGTCAGAAATAGCCCCCCCCGTTATGGTCACTATGGTTATACAACAGTGACTCCTCCTCAATAGGCTTATACCAGATAGACATCTCTTCCTGCCTAGACTCCCCTTGAAGAGATAGAAGGGAGGGAGAGTAAAAGGATTTGGACTCTCAAAAAGTGACATTAATAGAAATATAAATTTTTTTAAAAGAAGGCTCATAGCATTTGTAGCCCTTTTGGGTAGGAGAGTACCCAATGAAAATACATTTGTGGGTTTTAGGACCTAACTTGCCACTCGAGGTATGCTAGGCATGAACAAAACACACGCAACCAAAAATCCGCGGAGCAAGTGTCGTGACACGGAAATTGCTAGGGAGACACTCTAAAAGAGTTTTGAAGAGGAAAACACTGGATGGTAAGTAGTTTTAAGGTAAGTGACAATTAAAATGGCTTCGCGCCATAAAAATTTAGGAACATTCATAGTGAATAAAAGAGAGCGAGCGGCCTCAACAAGATGACGATTTTTGTGTTCGGCAACTCTATTTTGTTGTGGAGTGTCAACACAAGTTGTCTGAAAAAAAATACCATTTTCATCTAGGAAGGCCTGAAAACTCCTATCTATATACTCAGTGTCATTGTCACTACGGAGAATTTTGATCGGCTTATCAAACTGAGTGCGTACCATAGCATGAAAAGATTTAAAATAAGAAAAGACTTCTCCTTTGGACTTAAGTAAATAAACCCAAGTGACACGAGAATAACAGTCAATAAAAATGACAAACCACCGATAACCTTTTAGAGATAGAATAACGTTATGTTTCCCAAACTCACAGGTTTCACAAAAAAATTGACTCCGAGAACAATATTTAACTAAATTAGGAAAAAAAAATTCTAAGATTTTGAAAGAGGGATGACCCAATCTACGGTGTCACTGATGTAACATATAAATAGCTGAATTTACATCTGCTTGTAGAGCTAGATCACATGACATAAGTGAATGAGATGGACGAAACGCAGAGTCCAAAAAATAGAGGCCACCATGTGCTTTACCATTGCCAATCACCTTCCCCGTATCCAGTTCTTGAAAAACACAATGAGTAAGAAAAAAAGTCACGGAACAATTTGCAGAACGAGTAAAACTACTAACAGACAAAAGATTAGTGAAAAGTGTGAAATATGTAAAGCTGAAGAGAAACAAAGAGGGAGAATAGTGAATGAAACATTTTCCTAAAATAGCAGAAAATGACCCGTTGACTATTCTGACCTTATTCTTACCATAACAGGTAGAGTAAGAATCAAACAAAGTGGAACAACCTGTCATATAATCGGAAGCGCTGGAATCTATAATCCAAGGAACGATTAAAGAGACAGTAAATGCACATGCTGGAATACCTATGTGGGCAAAATGGGATGAAGCGGAGGCGGTTGTGGAAGCGGAAGCTATAGCAGATGGAGAATCAGCCTGAGCCATAAGGCACCGGAGAGCATGTATTTCTTCGTGAGAAAAATCATCAACATGAACAAAATGCCTGGAACCATAACGACGACTACCAACTCCACTCTCGCGCCCACAAGAGTAGCGACCATGTAACTTCCAACAAAAATTCAATGTATAATCGGTGTTATGGCAATAATCACACAAGATGGACTTGCGATCAATAGGCCCACTGGTTTGTCTGGTACTGACCATACTGAAATGCAGAAGGGGGATACCCAACAACAAACTGAAAAAAAATAGCGACCAAACAAATTGAGAACGCAAGGGAAGAACAATAGCTCTCAGAAAATAGCAGATCGCACAACTAAAAAAATAGCAAAAACAACGTAATAAACAGTGCAAAAATGCACGTAAACGGCGAAGAAACTGAGTAGTAACGAGCAGAAACACAGAAATTGAGCAACAGTGCGCATGAACAGTGCGTAGCCCATGAACAGTGTGCATTGTGCACAGTACCCGTGTGATGAACAGTGCTTTATGGAAAAAAAAACTGGGCTTGCCGGAAAAAATGCCGGAACTGCCGGACTGGGCGGCTACCGCCGGCAAAAGCTGAGCAGCTAGATTGTGATGGGAGATAGTTATATGGTAGAGCGACAACGCTTCAACTACAAAGGAAAAAAAATGAACACAACCACGATGACCAGTAAATTCTGGTGATGATGGTAATAGGTGACAGCTTAGGGTTTTCAGTTTTGCTCTGATACCATGTTAAATTTAATAAAATCAGAATAATTTTCTATTCATCAAGCATACTATTTATACGAGCAAAACAAGTCCTAATTTAACTAGATCTCTAACTAATTATACTTCTATTTTACATAAGGAAATAAATTATAATCCTAATCTAATTACAGTTCTACACACATAAGACTTTTAATAGTCTGGTTTATTGATGGATCTTTCTTTTGTTTCTGCAGAACACATGCCTGTTTCTTCACATTTTGTGGTCAGCTCCTTTTTGTATTGTCATCGCACTGGTTCTGCTTTATAGGCAGCTGGGTGTTGCTTCACTTGTTGGGGCACTAATGCTGGTCCTTATGTTCCCTGTGCAGGTATATAGGTCTCTTTCACTCTTTGCCATCTCCCCTCTACTTTTTATGTTTTTAAAATCTCCCTTGGCAAAGATGTGCATCATTTCTTCTTTTACTCGTCTTTTATCCTTTTGAGCCCCTTCTAGCATCTCACTCTAAAGTGTGAACCCATATTTTTTTTGCAACTGATGTGATTGTTGCTTGAGCAAGCGATTTATTTTAGAAAGATTAGAGGCTTATGGAGATGTTCTGGAGTCACTCAAACTTTTCAAAAATTCAAAAACTAGGGCAAAAAATTGGAACTTGTAGAAAGATGGGAAGTATGAATAAGGGAGCTGATGTATTGCAGGATGAATAAAGTTGTTTCTCTCTAGAATATAATATAATTGGCATTAGTCGCTCTTAAAACCAATTTTTTTTATCAATTAGAGGGAACGCCCGTGTTTTTAGTAAATTATGCCTGCCATTGATCACAATAAAAGTAGAGCAAAAGAGATGTGTTGGAGTGACTCCCTTAAGAGAGAGAGTTTTGTAGAGATAACATAAGACAGATAGCAGACAAAACCCTTTAGCAATGGAAGATTGGAGTCTGTCGAAATAATACCTTAATCTAACTCGATACAAACATGGGACTATGGAAAGTTCTCAGCTTACATGGAATTCCAATAAGATAACAGCACTTGTACGTTAAGTTAGTTGTTTTTGTGATAAGTGTGCAATTTCTTGTCCAGAAAAACAGGTTATTAAAGTGAGGACTGATACTCGTTTATCTTTATCCTTATTTTGTACAAATAGTTTAAGAAATTTTGATAGTCTCCTGTTTCAGTCTAGTTTAGTTTTGTATCTTGGGGGGTAACAGGTCTTGTGCATCCCTTTGATCGTGCATTCATTACCTTTGACTTTCTAGGGTGCATGCATTGAACAAGTGTCTTCTTTGTTTTAAATTTAATTCTCTTCTCGAATTCTTTTGGTGAAGTAGTCAATAATGCAGGTTGCTAAGACGTGTGATTTTGAATTGATTGTCCCTAATACTAGAATAATTTTCGTAGCTTGCAGATATTTTTAGCTCATTTTTCATTTCATGGCTGTATCTATCATTACCATGATTTAATATAAGAATGCTTCTTGTAGCTTCAATCTTTAATTGATTTTCATCCCATGGAATTATCTACTGCTATCATAAATATAGCTGTCTCTTGATAAGGTAACTTAGAGTGGGTGAATAAGTTGAACACTTAGTATCCACTACGTATTCACTATCTTTAGACAGATGTTGGTTTTCATTGAAGGCAACGTTCATTACATCACTGAGTTCTCTCAATTCAATCTCACAACTCACTGGTACACGCAGACCCGAACTTGATAATTCACAATGGTGTTGGTACACGATTGCCAGAATTCAAGTCCTCAAAACACATTTGCTACACGCAGACCCAAAGTCAATCACTGAACCCTAACTGAATACAAAGTGGAAGTTTGGTTTCCGTCTCTCACAAGTAATGTAGTGTTCTTAATAAGGCGAGTATACGAGTGAAAGCTCACACACACAGTATATAAATCTACAGTGAAATTTCTCTCTAGGCCTGAAAAAGCCTTGGTTCTCATTTTCAACTGTCTTTTAGCGTTTCTTTAAGCCCAAATGTCAATCAATATATACAGATATGAGCATACCTAACCTTCTGAAAAGCTGTCTTTTAACTTAAATCCTGCAGGGTTAAGACACAGCCCAAAATAACAGAAGCAAAGTACAAAACAGGGTGCCCGGATCTTACCCTAGATATTTGGCACCAGCAGATCTCAGGATGGATCTCGCGGTGGACATCTAGTGGCGATAACTGCTGCTACTGTGCTATATACTCACACTAGTTAAGGTTTGACCCCATCAAACAATGACAGTGCACCCATCATGATGTGCAAACAAAATTTGATATCTTCCATTGAGGAACCCACTGCTAGGAGACTTTATGTAACGACCCGCTCCCTCTGTGTACAATATTGTCCGCTTTAGCCACCCAAACCCCATGGACTTCCCAGTAGGTCACCCATTCTTGCATTGCTGTAGGACGAGCAATCTTAACTGTGAGTTCCATTGGGTTTTGGCACCCTCACGGCTTTAAAGGCTTTGTGCAAGGTAGGTTCATGGTCTATTTTATATAATATAGCACTAAATTTTACATCCATCAAGCAATGTGAGACCCTGACCACCTATCCGGATGTCACCGAGACTCTTTTTCGGACACCCGACCTCAAAGCTTGCACCATTGCCTGGCTGGGGTGTCGCAATTATGCCATTTATGGCTGTTATTTAGGGAAATGGAACCAAATACTCTCTCTCTCTCTCGGAATTGAAGACCAATCTAAAATTGTTTTAATATCTAGATATGAATTTATTAGTTAAAGCACAGACATTTAAATATACATGAGGTATAACAAAAAGCTTATAAAACTAGAAGGCTGTTGTGGCTGGTGGGGAAAATTATGTTTGATCACATATATTATGTTAGTGGAAATAAAGAGAGAGAGCGATAGAAGTGTATAGGGTATTGTATCTCCCTATCACATAAGAGCTTTTATTTATATAGGTAATCATCTAACTAAGATACTCCACATAATCAATGTGGGATTAGGTTACATTCTAACTTTAACTTTAATATTCTAACACTCCCCCTCAAGCTGGAGAGTAAATGTTGATAAGTCCCAGCTTGTCACATAGTAACTGCAACCGTAGTTTGAACAACAGTTTAATAAACATATCAGCTAACTGAGCACCGGTGGACACGAATGCAGTAGCAATAACACCACCAGTCAATTTTTCTTGTACAATATGAGAATCTACTTCGGTATGCTTAGTCCTCTCGTGGAATACTGGATTTGACACTATATGAATGGCTGTGCTATTGTCAGAATATAGATTTATTAGCAACTGCACTGGAAACCCTATCTCCTCAAGAAATGAACATATCCAAACTATCTCACATGTCGTGCGAGCCATAGCTCTATATTCGGCCTCCGCACTAGATCACGCAACTACCGTTTGCTTCTTACTCTTCCCATTAACAAGATTTCCACTAAGGAAAATACAGTATCCTATAGTGGATCTCCTGTCAGACGGACTGCCTGCTCAATCAGAATCAGTGAAGACCTCAACCCACAAGTGTCCACTAGTATGATAGAACAAACTACGTCCCGGATGAGCCTCGAGATACCTCACAATTTGTAGAATAGCTTTCCCGTGAGGAATCCGATGAACAGACATAAATTGACAAACCAGGCTAACGGCAAATGAAATATCTGGATGAGTAACAGTAATATAATTCAACTTTTCTACCAAATGACGATATTGATCTAAACTAGAAAGCAACTTTCCCTGATAAACACATAATTTGACATTAGGATCCATAAGAGTCTCAACAGGTTTTGATCCTAGTAAACCAGTCTCTTCTAGAATATTCAGCACATATTTCCTCTGTGATAGATTAATACCATTCTTAGAACGTGCAACCTCAATAACCAAGAAGTATCTCAGTTTTCCTAAGTCTTTAGTATGGAACTGGCGCTGTAGGAAAAGTTTCAGATCATCTATACCCTTCTTGTTGTTAGCTATAATAATAATATCATCTACATAGACAATCAATAAGATTTTTCCTTAGTCGGATGTGAGAGAGAAAATAAAATGGTCAGATTGGCACCGTTTCATGCCAAAACGCAAAATAGCATCACTGAATTTTTCAAACCAAGCCCTAGGAGATTGTTTAAGCCCATAAAGAGTTTCCGAAGGCGACATACCTGAGAGGACTCCCCCTGAGCAACAAACCCGGGTAGTTGCTCCTCAACAAGATCGCCACGCAAAAAGGCATTTTTAACATCCAGTTGGAAAAGGGGCCAACCAAGGTTGGCAGCGAGAGAAATAAGAAGGCGAACTAGGAACTGGGGAGAAGGTTTTAGCATAGTTAACACCATAAGTTTGAGTGTAGCCCTTGGCCACAAGGCGAGCTTTGTAGCACTCAACAGTGCCATTAGGATGATACTTCACAGTAAATACCCAACGATACCCAACAGTAGTCTTTCCGGAAAGAAGAGGAACCAGTGTCCATGTGTCATTGCTATAAAGGGCAGACATTTCCTCCTCCATAGCTGTCCGCCACTCAAAGATGGACAGGGCTTCTCGGACAATGTTAGGGACAAAAACAGAGGAGACAAAAGAAGAAAAGGCGCGGAGAGATGGGGAAAGATGAGCATAAGAAACGAACTGAGCAATGGGATGAGAAGGAGTACGAGTACGAGTACCTTTGCGGAGGAAAATGGGTAAAGAAGAGGGAGACGGAGGTGCCAGAGCAAGAGACGAAGGAGATTCTTTTGGACAGCGAACATATACCTGCAAAGGCGATGGGGGGTGGGTGTGGCAAGCAAGGGAGAGGGGGCCGGGAGAGGAACGGAGGCGGGCATGTCCTCAGAAGAAGAAGGAGTTCCTGCAAAAAATGAGACAAACTCGTGGAAAGTAACATCAACACACACAAACTGACGATGTAGAGAGGGCGCATAACATTTATAGCCCTCTTGAGTACGCAAATAGCCCAAAAACACACACTTGATGAACCGAGGATCGAGTTTGTCCCTATCAGAATCTAAGACACGAACATAACAGGTGCAGCGAAAAATCTTCGGTAGAAGGGAGTAAAGGGGGCGAGTAGGACACAATAGAACATATGGTACTTGTCCGCCTAAGACAGTAGAGGGCATCCGATTAATAAGGTAACCAGCAGTAAGAACGACATCACTCCAATAAGATTTAGGAACATGCATGTGTAATAGTAGAGCATGAGTGATCGTCAAAATGTGATCCAATTTGCGTTTGGCAACTTCATTTTGTTGTGGAGTTTGAGCGCAAGAGGACTGATGTAAGACCCCATGTGTATCCAAAAACTGTGATAAAGCATGATGATAATATTCACGTGCATTGTCAGAACAAAAATTTTGAATATTGTGTTTTTATTTCCTTGTAAAAGATGTAAAGATGGAGAATAATTCAAAACGGTTTTACATAAGAGGAAGCTTTAACTCTAATGTTCTAAAATATTAAAAGAGGAGGCTTTTGGTATTAGCAACAAAAATGCTATTTTGCAACAATGCAAATCACGTAACTTTGTATTGAATGCAATTGCAAAAAAATTTGTGTGTACATATTAATATGAATAAATAGAATCAGTATGCGTTTTTTTATTTTTCCTACTTGTTACATGTGCGCAAAAATTATTGCCTCTATCATAATTGATGTTTAACTTTATGAATGATCCCTTGAACACAAATTTCTGGAGTCGCTACTGTGGATGTCCACCCTCAGATCCTGCCACTGACAACTCCAATTTGCATGTTAGGATATAACACACATTTTTTCCAAAGTAGATAGATCATTCATTTTGTAAACCAAACATCTCAGTATTGTCATCTTAACATTTTCCTAACATCTCTAAATTTCAATATGGGGACAGACGTTCGTGGTAAGCAAAATGCACAAATTTTTTAAGGAAGGACTGCAACGTACCGACAAGAGAATTGGCCTCATGAATGAAATTTTGGCAGCAATGGACACTGTGACTAGACTTGTTCACTATTAGGAACTTGAAATAATCATTGCGACCCTTTGTTCAATATTTGCTTCAGATGTTATGCATGGGAGACTAGTTTCCAATCCAAAGTTCAACTTGTTCGGATTGACGAGCTCGCATGGCTCAGGAAAGCACAACTACTCGGAGCGGTATGTATACAGATAAATGCTATTTTTAGTAGTTAAT
>JABCMJ010018387.1:0-21684 GCA_014822125.1 Arbutus unedo | reverse complement strand
TTCTTCAAGAACTATTGGGATTGATCTTCCGGACCGATCATAATTTTATTACCTTCTTTCTATCTGATTTTCTTTTCTCCTTTTCTTTCTGCTCTTTCTTTTCTCCATCAAAAGTGTCCTCTTCTAATCTTAACTTGAGATCAAGGAGACAAGAAGCACTATTACAACCATATATCATAAATTCATGAAGACTAATTTTTCATCCACATGTTTCACAACAATCTGAGTTTTTTGAGCTTTCTTTTATCTCATATTGGCGTGGACTTACTACTTACATCCTTTCAACAATTATTCACTTTACACTTGGCTCTTAATTTGTTGGGTGTGTGCCATTCTGTCGTCTTATTTGATCCTAAAATTTTACGCTTTTATTATTAATTATCTAGGGTAATAATATTGTTATCATTCAAATTGAAAGTTCGATGATAGCTTAAAAGTTGTGTCATGTAAAAGAAGTCTTTATGTGTATTGTTATAACCGATTTTATGAAAATGAAGTGTACTTAAACCTTGATTTAAGCGAAGAGAGGTATTTTAAAGTGTTTGTCCTCATAGTCGGACTTCATTAATATTAAAGGTTATTATTTATTTTTTGTATATAAAATCTACCGATGACTTATTTATCTAGTTTGACGATAAATGAAACAGATATTCATAAATATAAGAATAACTTTTTAAAATCGTTAAGAGTAACAATCATCATTTGTTTCCTTAGATGGATGGTTACGGTTACCATTTATTGTTAGATTCTTTTACATTGTTGAGTGTAATACAAATAAATATATTGGAATGTTGCATTGTAGGCCCAATACATTATGTTACTTGTGTAGAATGGAGTAAGTGGTCTTCTCACCTCTTACAAATCGTCCAACAGAAAAGACTTTTTGAATAGCTTAAAAGAACTCAGGATTATTGTTCACTTTCTTAAAGATAGAAATGAGTCGATATTAGTTAATGATGTGAAAACACTTCATGGTGTCAAATTTAAAAAAACCAGCGAGAAATTCTCCATTCTTTTTTGTTCCGTTTTAGGAACCGGCTGACAATCTCGACCCGAGCAAAAGTGTGATGTATTTAGAAACTCGAGATTGTAAATGAATAACAATCATGACTTGTTTCCTTGGATGGATGGATGGTTGGTTGGTTACCATGTGTTAGACTCTCTTACATTGTTGAGTGTAATACAAACTGATATAATTGGAATGACATTTGCAAATACTATACAAATCTGCAGCCCATATCATTCAGCCCATTAGACAACACCCCGTTAGGCCCATTGTTCAGCCCAAACACCACAGCTTGATTCCGAAACACATGATGCGTGTCGTTCGTCAATTGCTGTTCGTGGTACTCACTCAGCCGCCAAAACCCTAAACCCTGCAATCCTTCCCTTCTAGACCCTTCTCTTTCTCCCCTACCCCCTCTATTTACCCTCTCCCCTACACACCCATTTTCCAGAGCGTCCATTTCCCCATCATCACGAAACCTCTCTCTCTCGGCATTTTCTCTCCAGATCACCCTGCTTTACAACATCGCCATGTATCGCTTCGCCGCTGGTCTTGCTTCCAAAGCCCGGTAAGTAGAAAGTGATTCATTCTATCTGAATCTTTCTTGTTTTTTTTTTTGGTTGAATAACCATCTAAACTGATTTGCAGTATCGCCAGGAACAGTACTCAGCAGGTATGGTCTGAGCGTGTAATTCAACTGGTTCCTTTGTTAGGTAAAGATTCGATCATTGTTTCGTAATGGTTTATGATGTGATTTCGTGTTTGTGGGTGTGTGTTTAGATTAGTACTAGATTGGCTTGGAGCAGAAATTATGCAGCGAAAGACATTAAATTTGGAGTCGAAGCACGGGCTTTGATGCTCAGAGGTGTTGAAGAGCTTGCCGATGCTGTCAAAGTAACAATGGGGCCAAAAGTGAGTGATCATTAAATTAGATGTGTTACTGTTTGATTGCCTTTGTTTATAAGATGATACAAGAGGTTGTGGAAAGTCACTGAATTCGCCTCTGAAACATGTTTCATTACCCCTATCTCGAATTCAATCCTTACAATTTTTGCAAGTGGACGAGCTTGTATACGTTTTGCAAGTAGATTTATTTTTTTGTAGATTGCCTACTCTTCACCTGAAATGCTATTTTATTGCTGTTGGAATCATAAATAGTGTACTATAGGTACTGGCGTCAACCCTTGGGCATATGGAACATGATTAACTCAAGTTTCACCATGTTGGTTATTGGTGTCAACTTGGGGATTTATAGATAGGTCTTAAGCTGACGGCCACTTTTGACACAAGCAATTACGACATAATGTAAGAAATGCATAAGCCACATTTGACACGAGTATGGTAATGCATCGTGTCCAACTTTTATAGTTCAGGCTTTGGTGCGCACTCGTGAAGACAAAGCTGTATGCATGAGAGCCTCTCTTTTCAGAGGTCAAGGGTTTGAAATTGTATCAGGAAATTAACACTTCTGTAAAGCTAAATTTATATTGTTTACTGAAGTGGCCGTCATATAATTCATCTCCTTAATCTTGTATGAGGTTATGGGATGTGGTTCTCTCTCTCTCTCTCTCTCTCTCTCTCTCTCTTGCTGATCATGTAAATGATTGCAAGAAAGTAACTTTGGTGTCCTTATTTTTGCCTTTAGGTTGTATTCTGGTGGGCAGTGTAGTATTCAACTTGTAGAACTTCAATCTTCAAGTCTTGCAATAGTAATGTCTGGCTATTTTTGTTGCTGTTTTGGCATTTGATTATTTAAAAGGGTCGGAATGTTGTATTGGAGCAAAGCTACGGTTCCCCAAAAGTGACAAAAGACGGAGTTACTGTGGCAAAAAGCATTGAGTTCAAAGACAGAGTCAAGAATATAGGTGCAAGCCTTGTAAAGCAGGTTGCAAATGCTACAAATGATGTTGCTGGTGATGGTGAGATTTCTTTCTTAATAATTTAGTAGAGGCCGGCACACACGCCATGTGTGTGCAAGTTGAACATCATTAAATATACGAAAGAACTTTTCATTTCTTGTATCTATTTTCTGTTATCATGTTATCGTCTTTATAAGTACACATGACATCAATAAATATCACATCTAATGAAAGTTTATAACTTGCGATAGCAATATATGTGCACACAATCACATATCTCACATAATTCCAATACCATGAAGTCATGCCAAGTCAGCTGTTAGTTACTGATATGTCGTATTATCTTACTATAGACAGAAATCGAAAACTAAAGCACGAATATCATGTTTGTCTTTTTTTAAAAACAGTGCACCACATTGGCTATACTTACTGAATATAAGTCCAATACATGTGATAAACCAAACTTGTTTTTAGGCCCTTTTGCGTACAATCTTTCTCTAAGTATAGACAGAAATCAAAAACTAAAGCACGAATATCATGTTTGTCTTTTTTTAAAAACAGTACGCCACGTTGGTTATACTTGCTGAATATAAGTCCAATACATGTGATTTGCGTACAATCTTTCTCTAAGTAAATGTCCATGGGCCATCTTGTGTGGGGTTTTTTGTCAACGACTTTGAGTGCCTGCATAAGATGAAAAATAGGCAAGATACCATGAAATGGGATTACTGGAATACTTACAATAAGAGCTTGTAAGATGTATGAAATTGCTGCAATGTGTGAACAATTTTGAAGCGATCACAAGTTGTTAATCATTGGCAAAAAGGCCACATTCTGTTTTTTAATTATTTATAGTAAAAAAGTTAGATTCTTACTGAGAAAGTGCACTCATGTTACAAAATGGGAAAGTTGCCTTCCACTTCAGACCTCATTTGTTACATTATGCCAACATGATAATGCAACACAACAGTTCCATTATAATTTTTCTAAAGTTGTAGAGGCGAGAGGGTAATTATGGAGAATTTTTTCCTAATTAAAGACCCTAACAGATCAAACTTACATGATAGATCAATTTAAGGTTGTCCTACAGTGTGTAAGGCAAGTTGTGGGAATATAGAAAAATAAACAATAAGAAAAAGTGAAGAAGATAGACATGTGAGGGAGAGGGAGAGAGAGGGAGAGAGACGGATGCTGACTCACCCTTACAAACTCGCCCGATGTGTTGTCTGAGGTTGTCACATTTGCAGGCCTTGAACAGTACTACTTTCTTTTTTAGGCAAAACAATGCAGAGAAGAAACATAAGCTTTTTGGAGGGGATGTGGGGTTGTAGAACGGAGAAGGGGGAAAGGGTTTGGTTTTGAAAAGTGACTGGGCTTTTGGGAGGGAATGCAGGGGCTGGGTGTTTGGTTGGAAGACAATTTTACCTCTATACCCTGACAATTAATTAGTCTCTTTTAACGCAACTGGGTTTTTTTTCCTTGTAGTGGGACTTCATTTAAAATACTTTTGTGACAAAGCTTCATTTTTTTGTTCATACCAAAACAAATAGCCTCTTTCTATGTTAGAATAAATGTAGCTTGTAAATATTGTGGTGAATACTGGCTCTGTCCTCCACGGCAACATCTACCAGAAGGACGACAAGAATGTGATGGAGCTTGGTTTACATGTTTTCAGGTACCACCTGTGCTACAGTCCTTACCCGTGCCATATATGCTGAGGGATGCAAGTCAGTGGCTGCTGGAATGAATGCCATGGACCTAAGACGTGGAATCACAATGGCAGTTGATGCGGTTGTGACTAACTTGAAGAGCAGAGCACGCATGATCAGCACATCTGAAGAAATAGCTCAGGTTTGCTTTTTATAATGGACGGCTTTTGTGACTTGAGATCCAAATACTTGGTGATTTCTTCACGACTGATATGTTTTTATTTCAAAAAGGTTGGTACAATATCAGCAAATGGAGAGAGAGAGATTGGCGAGCTTATAGCCAAGGCTATGGAGAAAGTTGGCAAAGAGGGTGTTATTACCATTGCTGTAAGTTGTTACTTCATTTATTCACTTCAAAGCATTGACTGCCAATGCTTTGAAGTGAGCGATGCAGTTCGATGCTATGTTACTTTCTGTGCGTATTTGCATTACCTTTCTTTTCATTTGAAAAAAAAGTGGACTGTTAATTAAATGGATTTGGTGCCTCTGTCAAATCATTTTCAGGATGGGAAAACATTGTACAATGAACTGGAAGTGGTTGAAGGAATGAAGCTGGACAGGGGCTACATATCTCCTTATTTCATTACCAATCCGAAGAACCAAAAATGCGTATGGGGTTTCATTTCCTCTAAAGCACCTTTGATCTATTCACACCCATTATTTGTTATACCTCAGTTTTTTCTTAGCTCTTCTCGTTTCTGTTTCTTTTTTTATCCTTCTTCCCTATCAGGAATTGGAGGATCCACTGATATTGATTCACGAGAAAAAGATCTCAAGCTTGACTGCTGTGGTGAAAGTATTGGAGTTGGCCCTGAAGGTAACCTTTATTTTGGGATGCTACGGAAATCGTATGTACGATGTGAGTTGGATTATCCAACAACTCCATGTCGTTCTCAGGAGCGAAGACCTTTGCTGATTGTTGCTGAAGATGTGGAAAGTGAAGCATTGGCAACTCTCATTTTAAACAAGCTTCGTGCTGGAATTAAGGTTTCTCTTTAAATTCTCTTGTTAGTAAGTTTACTAAACACTTAAATTGAAGCTACATGGTGTTCTGATTGGAGTGCGAATGTGGTAAAGGTTTGTGCTATTAAAGCTCCTGGATTTGGCGAAAATAGGAAGGCCAATCTGCAGGACCTTGCCAGTCTTACAGGAGGCGAGGTACTTCCGCATTTCATTTTTCTTGTTGCACCATTGCAATTACGCTAACTAAGTATTTTTTTATATTATTTTGTATAGTAACTACTTGCTCATTTATTATTAAGGACTGCTGTTTGATGTAATTTGCTCTTTTTAACAAATGTAGGTCATCACAGAGGAGCTCGGTATGAACCTTGAAAACGTGGCAACAGGATCGTTTGGTACATGCAAAAAGGTTGGTCATAACAGTGTCATCTCTTTATATGGATGCATAACCTTTACTCCATGCTATCAAGGCGCAGTAGAAGCTAGTTCATTAGGATTCCCTTTTTGCTCTGTCATTGCTCTATTAGTAACTTCTGGTGTGGATGTATAGGTCACCATTTCAAAAGACGATACTGTTATTCTTGATGGGAATGGTGACAAGAAAGCCATCGAGGAAAGATGTGAACAGGTTTATACCTCTACTTCCTTGAAGTATTTAAGTTAAATTTCTTTCAGGCTTTCGATGCTTTTGTAGCTGATTTGAGTTTTGGCTTGACATTGTTCAATAACAGCTGAGGACTTCAATTGAATTAAGTACATCTGATTATGACAAGGAGAAGCTACAAGAGAGACTTGCAAAGCTTTCTGGTGGCGTTGCAGTGTTGAAGGTACGTAGTCTTCCTTTGAAGACAACATTTTCTTTCGTATCCGGAGATTGACATGACCGCCGACTCTTATCCATGCTATGATATATTCTTATACAACTTATATCGAATCCAATTTTCTAAAATGAGACACCCTTTTGAGTAAGGAATGGAGGTGAGAATTAATTTTGTATGCCAGATTGGAGGGGCGAGTGAAGCTGAGGTTGGTGAGAAGAAAGACAGAGTTACAGATGCTTTGAATGCAACAAAAGCAGCTGTGGAGGAGGGGATTGTACCGGGTAAAGTTGTCATTTAATGATAGACTTTCCCCCTTCTGATGAGATTGGGCTTTCGAAGACTATATTTGGAGCTTTAATTTTGCAGGCGGGGGTGTTGCTCTTCTTTATGCCTCAAAGGAGCTGGAAAAGCTGCAGACTGCAAATTTTGATCAAAAGATTGGTGTTCAGATTATCCAGAATGCTCTAAAGGTTTCTCTCTCTCACTGAAACTGATTATTTGTCTGATGTACCTCCTTTAATTTTTGAAGTTTTGTTTGGTTCTTGCTCAAGCCTTGGTGCTTAGTGCTTTAGTTGATATACCCCTTTGCAAAACCTTTTGACAACTCGAGTTTGATGCTGTAAAGTATTGCATAGGCTTGAGTGATGAGCAAATGAATTGAATTTTTGTTTTCTGAATTCAACATGGAGCAGAATTCCTCTTTTTTCTCCTGTTTCTATTAGGTTTGGCATGAAGATGACAAAATTCTGCTTTAGTCTTATGTTCATAATATTCTTACCAACTAAAGACCATTTTTGTGGATACATGGTACTGTTTAGTGTCTGCTTCCTGAAAGAAATTGGCCATTTCCAAGTTAGTTCTGTGAAGTCCCAGTCATACACTAGTGAAATATCTAATTATTATTGGATCTGTGATGTTATTGTCTCAGCATTGGCTCCTGTTCTTTGCTCGAGTGTGCTATGTGCATGATTTCTAAGCATGCGTATAGTTCGATATTTGCACTTTACACTTGGAAAGTGAGCCTTAAAAGCCCTTATACATGCTCATGACTGTGTTCTTAACATACAAGTATGTTTGTTGCAGGCACCAGTTCACACAATCGCGTCAAATGCTGGTGTTGAGGGGGCAGTAGTTGTTGGCAAGCTGTTGGAACAGGACAATCCTGATCTTGGATATGATGCTGCTAAAGGTTTGTTTATCTTCTATTTGCTGCTGCTTCCAAACCCCTATTTTCCTTCTCGAATGTCTTTTTGTGCTACCCCTAGGGCGGCAAGAATAAGAAAATGCGAAGCGTTCTCTTGCTTTCCCAAGCTGTTGTTTCTAAAAACTGTCCTCTTTCAGCTGGATGTTGTTCAGCCTACTGAAAGAATTTTAAGTCTTTTACCACTGTTGTAAGTTTTTGCTTTTCTTCCCCATTTCCACTCTGTTCAAGCAGGTGAATATGTAGACATGGTCAAGGCAGGAATTATTGATCCCTTGAAGGTCATTAGAACAGCTTTGGTGGATGCTGCCAGGTACGTTTCCGGGTTTTGATGAACTTTTTTTTCTCTCGTGCAAAAACTGTTCTTTTTATATTTCTGCTTGTTTGTCCCCTCCAATTTTGGTTTGTAAGTACTGGCTATTTTTTTGTTATTTAGTATCTCTTCTTTGTTGACTACGACGGAGGCTGTTGTCGTCGAACTTCCAAAGGATGACAAGGAAGCTCCGGCAATGGGCGGAGGCATGGGTGGCATGGATTATTGAGAGGGATAAAATTGGCAGGTGCATTGTAATAATCCCATTCAAGGGTTTTTGGACCACATAATTTTTCCAGGGTAAAATTTGGAACTTTACATGATTGAAGTTAGCATAGAGATTGGATTAATTGTGAAGCTGAAGGGAGAATTTTCTTCCCTCCCGGAAAGACAATCATCGGTGTAGTCACAAGGAGATATTTGAGACTAGAAAGTTTCTTGGAATTAATGACTTGTTTCCTTCTCTTACTCCTCGATTATGCATATAATTGAAAGCAAACTGTAATCAAATTTAGGCTCTCTTCCTTTGTTGTCGTATAAGTTGTCTTTTGAGTTATCTTGGTGATAGATGAGTTTTCTTGTTATAAGTGAGTTGAGGGGAGTGGAAAGGTATAGCACGTCTCGTTGATCCTGATTTCTGAGGTTGGTCTAAGTGTGTGTAAGTTAATTCGAATATGCAGTCAAATAATGAGGTCAAATGTTTTGTAGCTACTGACATGGACCTTGCTTGGACAGCTGCCAGATTATAATCTCATATGTGAGAGAAGTGAAGGGTTTGCAGAGTCAAAAAGAAATTGAGGTGGTACATCTTCAATTGGACTGGATGTCAGTCCAACTTGGGAAGAGGAAAATTCTAATTCCACGTACACGTGTACAAACACATTAACACAACTCACTATGGACATATGATCCGCACACCACACACTCATAATGATACTCCATGCATGCAGATGTCATGTACATGGTACCCATGTTCGTTGTTTGCATGCACATGGGGGCATACACCCCATGCAATGTATGAGGCCCGCGATCAATGGCCATGATTCACTTAAATTAGTAAGACCATAAATACAAGTGAATCAAGAACTTAATTTTAAATTTTGAAAAATTTTCATAGTCCAATTTTGGCTATTGTAGACTTTTTCTTGCAAATATGTGAGAATGTTTTTGGGTATGTAAATGTGAAGCTTTTTTGTTAGAAAGAGGCATCGGCCAACGAGTACAAAAGGGGAAGAGTACTGTATGAAAAAGGACAATTCTTCAGCACATTAAGATGTTAGGAGGAAAACTATGTACGAGTCTATTTTCTTGTCATTTTCCTTTGGTCTTTGTTCGATTCCCCACATCTTCACACCCCCACCCCCCACCAAAAGGCCAAACGTTGTGGATTTCGGATTACATTCCGAACCTCCCTTTCTTATCTCCCTGGTCCAGACTACAGCACGTGCACTTTCCTCCACCTGCGAGCATAAAGAACAAGGAAACTATATGCCAATGGCTGTCAAGATCACACTGATCTTTTTCATGAATGTCACTGCCACAGAATACGAGAGAGAGAGAGAGAGAGAGAGAGAGAGAGGAGAGAGAGAGAGAGAGGCCATGTGTAGAGTATAATCCCGGCAGCCATAAATGTTTGAACTCCAAGCCCAGTGAATTTCTTGCCAACCACTTCACCCAACAGCACTTTCAGGCTTCGGGTTCAGAATTTTCACCATTGAAGCATACCCAACAGGGATAAAAAAAACATATATAATGGGACATGCAAAAGGGAGTAATAGTTACATATTAGCCGTGTTATACAGCCGGTACTGACTGTATTACTGTTGGTATCTCTCTCTTGCTACTACAAAACTTAGCAGGCAACAGCCTTTCATAAACCATCTGCTCGTGGTATCACCCTGCAATGGAAGAAGATTTTCAAGATGAATATTATGTTCTAGGTCAATAAAAGCCTCAAAGAAGCCCTCTCTTGTAAAATCAGACAATTGAACAGGATGTAGAACCTAGGGCCTCTTTGGCGGTTCAAGTATCCTAATGATATCAACTAATACCTTGCTTTTCAAACATACTCCAGATAAGTTGAAGCCTGCCTGAAGGCATTCGAAAGAAGTCTTGACATGGGTAACAAGGATTGTGCCGTTGTCCTTTTTTTAACATCCTAATTTCTAAAGGAGTGTGCCAATTGTACGCGTGTGGATGGATGGGATAAGTGAGAGAGGGAGAGACTCGATTTGTCTCGATTTGTCGGTTGTGAATTATACGACTCCTATATTCCATTTCTGCCATAGAGCACTATGAAAATGTAATCAATATCTAGTAAACTGAACACGAGTTACCAGCATACCAGCTCGGAGGTTCTTGTGATTCTCAACCTCCCTGCTGCTACTCGGCTTAGTGGTACTTGGCTGCATCATTGCTTGATTCTGTGAAACATTTATTTGACAAGGTCAGTTGATAAATTTTGAAACTTGTTGGCATGTTTCAGATGCAAGATAAGGTTGGACTTTGGATCAAGCTGCCAAAATCCATGGTTTTTCCTACAAGTTAAGCTAGGTTTACTTTCTACTTTCTGCCAAACCATAGCAGAATGCAAAAAGCAAATCAGTATGACTATAGTGAGGCTACACCATGAATTTTAATAACATTGGCCACAACCGTTAACCATCATAAGAAAACTTTCTTTGTAACATTTAACCGTAGATGTGGTATCAGCACATTCAAGTTCCAACTGACAACGGACAGGAAAGTGGAATCCCAAACGTACCTGGGGCAGTGGCACTTCTGCATGGTGGAGACCAATATATTGCTGATAATGACCAGGAAAGTTCATCATTTGTGGCTGGTTGGGGTTCGGGGTACTGAGTGAGTTTAGAATGGGGGCTGACTGATTAGTTGGACAGGGTAAAGGAACAGAAGGCATGTGAAAGGCAGGAACGGGGAACCTGGGACTCATATAAGCTGCTGCAGATGATGTAGGCATGGCTGAACCGGCCAAAACAGATGGAAATGGCAACAGAGGTCGACTCATGCCCATCCCCATCCCCATCCCCATACCCATTGGCGGCATGTATTGCTGAAACCCGGGAAACATCATAGGAACCATGCTGCGTCCCATGGACATCATCTGCAGAAATTGATTAGAACCTAGTTTTCTTTGCAATTAATATGAGCTGAAAAAGTTTGACTCAATAAAATGAAGGTGTGAGGTGCGCAACAATTCTATTCGATAACAGTAAGAAATGCAAATAGAGATGCATGAAATTCACAAATTCATGGTAACATGCATGTACGAATCCCATGTAAACAGGAAGGAAGTCTACTGTTAGAATGTGACTTTCCTATACATTATAATGCAAATCAAAGCTTTCTCTAATCGCCAGTCATATGATTGCAGATAAGTCCTTTGGTCAGCTGAAAGTCATTTTCATAGGAAACCTCCAAAACCTTTCCTCTAGCAAACATGATGCACGCTCCTGGTTCATTTGGGCAGTACACATTTGTAATGTATGTATCCATTGATAAAAACCAAAAAATGTTATATCAGTCACACGGCAAAAAAATATAAACACGGTTTTGTCCTAGGATGGTATACAAACAAATAGTGTTTCTACCAACCGAAATACGGCTCTGGGACTTGAGTTTACGTACACTCTTTCGGCTAGTTAAATCTCCACTACAAGATGAGATTGCCAATTTAAAGTAGGATATCGAAATGCATTTCACCCAGAGGAGTATACTGTGCTCCACAAAATGTAAGGGTTCAATCGAGAGAGTATTCTGCCTCCCTTGGGCGGATACCCATTGCAAACAAGGCATCAATAACAAAGTTTTTCTACCAGCCTTCTGTACGATTTAATGGTAGAGGAACAAGTAAAAAGTAGTTTCGAATAATGAAATAAAGAAGAAAAAAAATGAGTATGTACCTGCACTTGCAGTTGGAGTGCTTTCAAGTACTCAATAGCCTCGTCCAACATAGAAGCTTTGTCTGACTGCCATTCAGATGTGGAAACACCGTTAGAATAATAAACGGGCCAACTAACTCAGACGTAATCCCTCCTTATTCACAAGCATCACTTGGATTCAATAAAATGCAATACGACAACCTTGTTGCAACGAGGTATGAGTTCTTGTAAAGCCCTCATTTTTTCATTTATCCTATCTCGACGCCTCTGCATCATATTCAATATTAGACCCATCAGGAACGAAGAATCACATCAAAACAGAATGACACGCCACTACAACTGTATAAAAACATACTCTCTCTGAGAGATTGTGGACCTCAGCAACACGAGATTTTTTTGCAGATGGTGATCCTTGAGTTTGTTTCTTAGCATCAGGAGAGTCAAATTCCATGTCCTACGGTGGTAGAAGAGCACCAAAACTTAAGAATGAGCCAAATGAGATCAAGAAGACACAAAGAAGGTACTGGATCTTTTGAACTCAAAAGATATTACTGGATCTTTGAACTCGAGAGATATTTTGATTTCTCATGTCAAATCACTCTCTCAAATGAGTATTTCTATTCACATCTTTTATAGGAGAGACTACTCAATATGCTGGAACCATGCTTGTCAACAAAAATACCTAGAACCCACCAGTACTAGTAAAATGCGCAATTTATAGATTTGAAAAAAAGAAGATAAAAACACAAACGTTGATGTTGCAAGAAATGAATGTTATTTCTTGCACCGAATTTGGCATGAAAAATGACTTGTCATTTTTTGGCCTGAGAAATGACCAACAACTGAAGATCAATTTAATAAGTCTCTTGCTAAAACGTCAACTTTAGGTTGAGAAATGGGTTACAATTAAAACAATAAGACACTCCATTTCATTAGCTAAACCATGGGCTGGCTGTGACAGTTCCTAAAGCATTAGCTAACTGCGGAGAATAGAACTGACTGCTACATAAGTCTATATATGCCCGACCTGAAAGCAATTTTCATTGGTCTGTTGTAATAAAGAAGAAAAATGTTAACTATCGCCTTGTAGATGACCAATAATATATCAAAAATACATGTAAACC
Organism: Arbutus unedo; assembly: GCA_014822125.1. Lineage (NCBI taxonomy): Eukaryota > Viridiplantae > Streptophyta > Magnoliopsida > Ericales > Ericaceae > Arbutus > Arbutus unedo. The sequence goes on along the minus strand of JABCMJ010018387.1, from coordinate 8,786 downwards.
GTATGTTGAGATCCATGAATATGTAGTGATATTCATAACATGTGTTGATATATATATATATATATTATATATATATATATATATATATTACAAATTAGGACGGTGTGAATCCCACTAAACATATTTTCACAATAACGGTTGAGATTTTTTTGATCTAATGGTTGGGATTTCACTACAGAAAAGTTACAAAACAATCTTAACTAGCATTTATTAATCCCAGTTTGCTGCAAAACCTTTATTTCTCGTCTAAACACTCCAGATCTGCACTTCCCTTTACTCCATATACATTTAATGCTCATCACTTCTCTATCTCTCCATCCATTTAAATACTCTATTTACTAAGCTAATTAATTTTTATAAATATTTACTTTTCAAGATATGGTACATATGTATTTCCTTCGAAACATATTTTGATCTAATAGTTGGCCTTCACTATAAAAAAATTAGACAATACAACTTGCTAATAGTTAAATTAGAATTATAACATGAATTTAATATTATTAATATTGTTGTAGGCATGAATATTACGTTAGTTTGTATTTATTTTATATTATATTTATATTATCCCCACTTCGTGGACACCATGTTGCTGTTCAATATCATGTAATATTTTTAATAGTTTTTCGTATTGGTCCATGCTCCAATAAAGATGCATAAATTTATGTAGAAACATGTGGCATGCCACCATACACATGGCACGATGATATCAAAGAACAACTGCAGAAGTTGCCATCTAATGCCACGTGTACGGTACGAAGAAGGGGTGTTTGGATTTATCTAGTGTAACAAAATAGCCATGTGCTAAAATGCGCAGACGATGATCAAACGGAAGAGGGTGGTGCGTAACATCAACTGGTACGATGGACGGTACGAACAATTACTCACCTCACTAGGGCACTCAATGTCGTCGGCTTCTCTTCCCTTACGCTTCCGGTCCTCCGTCGTCAGCGTCAGCATGTTAAACGGCTCCACGCTCGCACTGGCGCTGTCTCCCGAGCCGCCTTGAGATGACGTCAGCTCATACGTCCCCGTCTCTCTGCCTTCACCGGCAGCACGGCAACCGACGTTTACAGCGGAGACTTGAACCGTGCTTCCGGTGACATGTGAACCCATAGATTCCGGCGCTTCTGCAGCCGGAGTCTCGCACGAGTCTACCACTGTCAATTCCCTCACCACCTTGTTCGAACTCGACGGTCCAGGCTCTCTCCTTGCCTTGGGCGTCGAGAAGTGAACGTAATTCTGAATCCGCTCAGAGCATTCCGCGTCGGAGCGACTCGGCGGATGTATAGGCGGGAAAGAAGCCGCCGCCGTAGATGGCGGCGAGAGCAGTACATCTTGAATTGGTGCGGTGCGAGGGGGAGAGGCAACGGGAGCGCACGGCGTAGGATAGATTAGATCGGAATACAAATCACCGCGGTCGAAGGAGTACACTGGGTAGTGTAACCAAGAAGCCATCTCATCCTCTTGCATAAATAGATGGTCGGTGGTTGATTCTTCCTCTAATGATGGGATCTCTCTTCGCTCGGCTGGTATAACTGCGCCTCCGATTTGAGACCTCTTGACAGATCTTTGGTTCGTGCTTTGCATAACCACTTGACCGTTTTGCCAAAGTAGCTCCATGATATCCTCCTCAGCTCTGTCCACATAAATACAGAGTTTTGTATAGACACGGACACCCACCAAAAAATGGGGAATAGGGAAGGGAGAGAAGGCTCGAGAGCTTCTTACAATAGTGACTTCTTTGACCGAGTTGAAACTGAATGAGTCGGAATTGAGTAATCTTCGTTCATTTCGAAATCTGGAACACAGTAAGGCATTGTCTGCAATAAAGAAATCGAAGCAAGGAATCAGGATTGTCAATATAACTGAAAAACTATCAACAATTCGAAACGATATCAATCACAATAACAGACGTTTTAGGGCTCAAACTTACTACTATCAAATTTAAGATGATTAACCCTGTAAACTTATGTCACGGGATCAAATTCCAGGACAGACTTCCCAACAACGGGAGCTTCAGCGCTACTGCTCCTGCTACGTACGTCTATCCTCTCTGTTATCTTTTCTTCAAGTACTCTCTCTGTTTCTCGTCTTTCATGCTCTGGGCAGGTGACGATGGGAAATCTGAGATTTTCAGAAGATTTGGCATTGAGGTCAGGTCATCTCTCTCTCTCTCTCCAGAATAAAGCTAAAGAAAAAAGACGAAACTGAATTTGACGGTATGTCCCAGAAACAAGGACTGGGGCATGTTGTGCTATGTTTGGTTAAAACGATAGGTATAACACGTAGTTCAAATAATTAAATATAATTTTTAAATAATATTTTATATGTTAAAATAATATTGTTTTCTCCCACACCTCCCACAATTACAGTTCAACTAGTCTCAATTGACAACCCAATGGCCACGCCACACCACCTTTTTCACTGGAAACCTAATCAGGTCCATGTCTCCTCTCCACCTGTAATTAGAGATAGGTGAACAAGTAATATTAGAAATACAGATTTTTTGAATATATTTATATTTAATGTTTGAAATTATTAAATGTACGTGAAATTTTCAATAATATATTGGGTTCATATACATCTAACGAACATTTCATAATGACACATAATTTACCTAAGTGTTATTATGCATAGTGAATGATTTATCTTGTTTTATGTATATTATATTTTTGGGTTCTTAAAAAAAAGGATAAGCTTACGAAAGTGGATTTCTTGAAATAAAAAATTAGTAAGGTACGACAATCCAGATGTAATAAAATGTGTTCGTTTAACTTCTCCACAGAGAATCCCAACCAACCAAAATATATTGTCTTGTTAAGCGGAGAAATTACGACAATGAAGATGCATTATTTCCCTTCAATAATTGCGTTTTCATAAGTTTCATTGAAATTAGGTTTAATTAGTTTCATTGGCCAGCAAATTGGGGTCGCAGGATACCGTATGGTATGAATACGTATTAGACCGAATAAAAAATAGTACTGGTCAATTTCTGTATCGTACCGATCAATATCGGGTGGTCTAACTAGCATTGAATTGTAGTACCGGTAGGTATATATTTTTTTATTTTTAATTGATAATTTTTTTAGTAATTAAACATAGATTAAAACTAAAATTATTTATTCTTATGTTTGGTGATTTATTTTTAAGTGGTGAAATTATATTTTATATGTTAAATATGATTTTTTTGTTAAAAAAAATTTAGCAACGAATTCAAAATGATACGTCTAAGCATATTGTTACCGATACGTATCGTACCAATAATAAAAAAGTTACGATTACCGTACAAGATTAATAATTTTGGTCATAGCACTCTAAATTTTGCCATAATTTTATTTTTTCTTAATAATAATGAGTATTTTTTTTTTAATTTTTGTGTTTCATTATTCATCTCACAAAAAAATAAAGATATATAAATATTATGGGTGAAAATTAAAAATGTCCAGAAAAGACGACGATAGAATTAAATTATGAAGTGACAATTGATTTTTTCAAATATTTTACGGATTTTAATATAATTTTACTTTCTAATTTTTTTATCAAAATAAATAATTAATTAAATTTTTTTTTAGGTTGATGGGTCACCCGGTCCACTGTTGTAGAAGAAATTTTTGGTCAACCGTAGCAGGTAACTGGGGTCCAAACCGCTTATCAGGGAAATTATGGGCCCAACCGCAAGAAAATGATTGAGGAATTTAAGAACAAAAATTATTCAAACATATTTAGACACATGTGCATATGTATTTAAAGTTATTAAATACACGTAGTAGCTGACCCACATTCTCTGCTCGGTCATATTTTCTCTTCTCAATTTAATGCACTCAGTTCAATAGAGGGTGACAAAATATCGACTAATGCCCTTATATCTTTCCATTATATGCGGAAATATTCCTCAACTAACCCTCCTATTTATACGGAGGATAATGTCCAAGATCTAAGCGAATAGAGTATAAATGAGCATAAAGGACCTGTCCAACTTATCCTTTAAAAGGATAAGCACGATCACCTCCTAAAAAATCACCATGATAACCTCTATATAATTCAGGAATCCACATAGTACAAGGTACGAACATTCTGTTATATTGACTACAGTTTTCATTCTCTTTACATACTTTCCTTCGTCCTAAAACTGACTTAGGCATTAAAAGGGTGTGTTGGTGAGATACCACATCGACGTCAATTTTTTTTTGCAGTACAGGCGAGTAGGCGATCAAATTCGTTTCATTAAAAGACTTTACATGTATCTAATGATTCTAAATATATCTGTATTCAAATATATCTGGACATATTTATATTTGGACACATTTATATTTTTAGACTTTTTCATGATATAATGCGTATGAGGAATGGAGTCGGAGGCAGCGTCTAATTTCCCATTTTGCTTGAAAGAAGAAATATAGTGCCAATGCGTGTTGTTAATTATTGCCAATGAAAACCACACGGGTCGTTTATCGCTAACTCGATTAGCGTGCAACGTGGCAAGCGCAGAGCATGCCATGTCAGCCCCTTATCCGACACCTCATCTAGGAACAGAAGAACTGAGATGTTGCCACAACACAGTTGCATTGACCTCGTGGCAACAAGGGTATTCACTATTCAGTGGCGCTATTATGTTTAGACGGAGCTGGGGTCTTCTTAAAACTTTTTAAAAAATTTAGAATTTAAATATGAAGCGATTGTCCTTAAGAATATTTGACGGTTTATTATTCAATAGTTTTGGAGTAACATATAATATTTTTGACGTACCACTCTAAACAATTTACAGAATAATAAATTTTACAATTGAAAGATCAACACATTCTGTTATTGAATTGAGAAATAAGAAATAATTTAAATAATGTATTGTAAGAATATATTGACGTCGTTTTAACGTAAAAACGAAGACTCCCACCGATAAAAATCTGTCCAAAATAATATTTTATACGCCAAATAACATCGTTTTAATGAACAATACTCAATAGGCCCTTGCAAATTAGAAATACATAATAAAAAATGCTACATTACATTCAAAAAGTACACAATAATGAGTCTCGTTCAGAGGACAAGGATGTAGTTGGGCCAAAAAAGAGAGAAATAAGAGCAATTCCAATAGCCTCTTTAAATGAGGCATGTTGGCTATTTTACCTAGCCAAATTCAAAAATTGGTATTTCAACAGTCTCTTTAAATGACTAATTATTTTGTTTATCTTTAATTTGGCTCACTACATTTAGTGAGTATTTCTCGCTCACTAGCTAAATTTTTCAACGTATTCATCTCTCTTCCGCCAAATTTCTCGCGCCATTGCATTATATGGCCATAAAAAAAATGTCACATTATTGCCACCTCATTGAATGTGAATATTACAAGTGCAATTTTTTTTTTTATTTTTTAGTTAAGTTAATTTCATTAGATAACTAAAATAGAAAGTAATGTTAGAATGCGTATTTATTTCTTCCGCCAAACTTTTCGCGCCATTGCATTATATAACTGTCAAAAAAAATACCACATTATTGCCACCTCATTAAATATGAATACTACAAGTGCAATATATATTTTCTTAATTTTTTAATGAAGTTAATTTTATTAAATAACTAAAATAAGTAACAATATTGGAATACATAGATAAAAAAAATAAATAGACAAATTGACTATTATATCTTTTTGTACATAATGTTCAAAAAATACACAATAATTAGTCCCTTCCAGCTGTCCACTTCATTCAGAGGAGGAGGATGTAATTGGGCCAAAAAAGGAAAGAAATAAGTGGAGGACAGGTTCAAAATACTGTAGTCTTTATTAAATTATTATTTTATTATTTTTTGTCTTTATTTGAATCCCACCTCAAATGTCGCCACTGCCAATATGTACCCTTATCATCTCCCATTACCACAAATATGGTACAAACTTAGATTCATGTCCGAACTTGAAGAGTCCACTAGAACATCTCGGGCATGAAAGAAACCAATCACTGAAGACATCTGCCCTATGTAGAAATAGTTTGAATACAACATTTAATCGTAAGATATTTGGCGTTCTTTGCTCAATTCCAAACGAATAAGCTCAGGCTGTCCTACGTATTGAGGATCTTCCACCGAACATTCATGACTAAATTCTGCTCAACATCCAATGAGAAGGACCACAATTCACAACCAGGCATGGGAAAGCCGCATCTGGCCAAAAAGGCCACAAAAGCCCAACGTTACACAGCTCCTTCAAAAAGCAATGGAGGTTCTTGCAATGTCCTCCTCTAGCTACAACAGCTCACTGTTGTGGACTAATGGTGGATAAAATCTGAGGAAAACAATAACAGCTCAAGTGATCGTTGTGCAGTTTGACTAAAATCAACAGTTCAAAGGTGAAAACAGGAAGGTTCACGGAAACGTTGAAAATTAGAGGCAATTGCAAGTGATACCTTGTCAATAAATATCCGGAACACATCAGCTTCCATGGCTTTATTGAGCTCCTGAAAACGTAAATATAGGCTTATTCCGGTTTCTCCAACAATCTATTTTTATTCGGCACAAAGTACTCTCTTGCTCTGGTTATTTCCCCAGAGAGAGAGAGAGCACTTACATTCTCGGCATCTGGGGAAGAGTTGATGTTGCATATTACCTTTCGAAGCTCTTGATCCTTTAAGGCATCACGGATCTCACTAGAAGAAGCTGTGCATGGAAAAACATGAGTTTCCTATTGCTTTTTGCAGGATCTCACATCAATAGAGCTACTTCACCAAACTGTATCTTCTTTCAATTTAGAAAATTTTAAGATGGATCCATTGACTCCTCTACCATAGTACCATGTAGAAAAATGGTTACTGGATGACCCAAGTTCCTTACCAATCTGTCAACATGCAAACAAAAGAGCAAGAATAACTTACCTTAAGTTTCACACAGTTGTTCCTAAAACGCACAAGGATCATGTTCGAACACATGCAGTAATAGACACATTCAATCAAACTGCTTGAGTAACAACTGACCCATGTCAGAAAGCCATATACAAGAAACGCAATAGGCCATCCAACAAAGATGAAAAGTATCGCTGAGATTTTTTTTTTGCTCAATAAGCTTAGAAAATTTGGAATCTCAACACAGGGCTGTTTTTCCAGCGGAAGATGCCACAATTCTCTCCGGAAATAACTAGGACGATTTAATTTACCAGAAGAAGAAAAAAAACCTGGTGTATGGAAGAGAGTCCAGGAAATAGAAGTGTTTGCTTTGTATGGATAAAAGCTCAAGATTGAAATATCATACATATCTTATACATCAAAGCACCCATCAAACATGTCAAGTCTTGTAGAATCTGTAGACATGTACATATGAAACTTCATAACTTAGCTCCAGGGACGAGCAAATCACTACAGCAAGGGATCTCAATCCTCAATTAGGTTTTGTAAATGTTTCAAACAGGGTCTGTTCTTTTATGTATACAGGAACATATGCGAATTTCTTTTAGCCGGAGAGACAGCTGAACACGATATCAGTGTTACTGCAGCTGTCAGTGTTTTAACACACTTGCATCTAACTTGCAAATTGAAAATCACTACAAACAGAACTGCAACTAGAATAACGATAACCAAAAGTTACTCCTATCGAAGTTCGAAAACAATACCAATAGACTGTAATTCCAGTTGTTGCAGCACCTCACTCGGTTCATCAACATTGTATGGTCTTTCAGCTTGTAAGACCGGGGCTGAGGCTGAATATAGAAGAACATAAAAGATATGAAAAACATTTCCAAAAACTGGTGGCAAGTAGGCAGAGAAGAGCAAATGAGGAGTACTATGAAGTATACAAAGAATTGAAATTGAGAAAAGCATTTGATTGATCAAGTATCAACAATAAAAAATTCTGTCTTCCAAAGTAACATAGCTGACAAGGGAAGCCCACGAGACTTTGTTGCGCATGTATTGAACCAACCTATTGTATCAACGACCACACCCCGTCACTTCACGAAACCAAAAGCAAAGAACAGAACATTAACAGATGAAAGCACACATGAAATTCTCATGGTCATCGGGCGATTGTTGGACAATATTGACAAATGCATCAATGCAATGCTCCAATGAATAGAATTCACTTATAGTTGCCAAGGGCGCTTTTTTCCCACCAAAAAGTAGAGGTCTGTACCACTCAACTGTCACGGTACAACTAACTGAATTCTTACGCCTACTCTTTCTAGCTTTAAATCATTTTGTATCACAACATGGTGGAGCTTTAATTATTTTCTCAAAATAAGAGACATATCCGATGCGAAATATTCAAAGTTTGATGCTTCATCACTAGGACCGACCCTGGGCATAAGCCCAATAGGTGGTGGCCTAGTGCCCACTAATTTTAGGCCCAAAAAAGAGGGGCCCAATTTTGAGTACATTATAAATGCTATTATAACAACTTCCATAGTGAAAGTGCAATTGTAGTTCAGTGGTAAAGTGCTTGTGTTTTTACCCTTTGGTCATGTTCGACTTATGTAGGGCTTGTTTTAAACTCAAATTGTTTTTCCTTGGAAATACGCACTGCTTGAGAGAATTGATCCCAAAACCAAAAACTTCCATACCATGAGCTTTAGAATACACCAGAACACCATATGTAAAACAAATCTTATACAAATACAAAATAATGAGATAAAATCTACTCCAATTATTAACATTGTATCTTCTTTTATTTCCTTTGAAAAACTCGATTTAATAAAAATATAAACAATACCCCCATAGATTTCAGATGTAGGCATTTAATAAGTATTAAATACAACGCTATTATATTCTAGCTATTTTTCTCATAGAGACCCTAATAAAGATTATACGCCTTTT
>JABCMJ010018385.1:0-11298 GCA_014822125.1 Arbutus unedo | reverse complement strand
AAAATAGGATTAAAACATAAGTTCAAAAAGTAGATAGGATGAAAACCTAAACCGCATGGGTAAATAGGACCCTAATTTAAATTATCCTATATATATTTATACATGGACAATTTTACACGGATTAAAAAAAATATTAAAAGATTTTAAAAAAATATTATAAATAGTTATAAATAAAATGATTAGAAAGTAGAATAATAATTATTTGAAACAGAACAAAGATACCAAGTCTTGCCTCCAACCCGTTCCGAGTTTTTTTTTTTTTTACTTTCGTTCCCAAATCCAATCCATTCTCTAAAAAAATTGCCAAAACTCCAATCCAAACAAATTAGAGAATGGATCGAGTAAAATCAGAGTGAATGAAATTACCATCCCGACCTGTAGATGCCTAAAGAATTGGATCAAAGGTCCAAAACTCGGAATTTAGGTCAGGTTTGACTTAATTTTTTTAAGATTATTTATCTTTATTTTAAAAAATTAATATTTATTTTTTTGTGTCACTTTTTTTTTGTATAAATTACTTGTTCATTTTGATGAGAGATTTAAAAAAATAAAAACATACAAATACAATTCAAAAATTTTGAAGTATATATTATTCGGATCTTTTCAAAAATTAGTGGAAATACAACAGAATCATTTGGTGTTCATACTAGTTACGAAACAAGGCAGAAAGAAGAAGAAAAAAAAAATACAGTCGAACTATAATCCCCGTGGGCATTGACATTTTTACAGCCACAACAACATCCAACTCCACCTTTTTCGCCAGAAAGGAATATGAGGAAAAAAGAACCAACGAATTAGAGAAGAAGAAAAAAAGACAATTGGTAATGGGGTTATTATGTTTGGAGACTGCAGCATCATCACTGGGTCATCCCACTAAATTGTGCTCACCAGTCTCCACTAATTGCAATATTTCATCCTCGTCTAAAATTTCAGAAGCATTTAATCTGAGTCCAGCCACTGGTGTGATTTTCAGCTGCTCACTTGTTGCATCTTCTTGCAGAATCCTGCAAATTTGAGCACAAAGTCAACACTAATAGTAAACGTAGAATCGATGAGTTTTAGCTGGTACACAGCAGCATCAAACCCCAGTGCAGAAGATACTTAAAATTATGCAACAAGGATTTAAAAATAACTCGTTAAATTTGCAAAGGATTTCCCTATTGAATCTTCGACATGCAGAAGCAATCACTGCAGTACAGGAACTATTGCTCACTTCCATGGGTTGGCTGATTCATGACAGCAAATACCTGCGGCTATGTTCGGCAATGCAAAGATTCTCATGTTGTTTAACATTACGAGATTGGACTGGGTTTCACATTTGATCTAGACTAATTGCGATTAAATCTACATACTTTGGATACATATAGTCAAAATACAATTAAAAAATAAGCCCCACGATGTAACCTAAATAAATGAGGAACTGTAGAGAGTGCTTACCAAGCTAGATCTTGTCAAAATCATCATCCAATCCCACATCTCTCTCTTCTGAAAGAAAAAATTAGACTAACATTATGGGGAATTTTAAGACATCGAGAAATCCATCTGAAAATGTCAATTTGCTGGCTGTCTATCCATGAAATTGTTTAAACAGGCAACTTTGATGTTATCACGGCTTAAGCACAAGGAGGCTATTCATTAAAAATTCACAATGGGTCATTCATAGTGGAGTAGTTGGAAAAATAAATAAACTCCCGGTAACCCAAAATGACATTTTGAAAGACATTTGAATATGCAAACCCGAAATATGTAATGTAAGGGAAAAGATAAAAGATGGTTCATCTCACTAGATTTCGGAAACATGAGAAAACCTATGGTGACTCATGTAATTGGTATGAAAGCCATTTGAACGCATAAATATGTAAAGGGAAAAGGTAAAAGAAAAGAATTCCCAGGATTTTTTGAGGCCAAAAGAAGCTGTGAACGTTTTGTTGCAAAATCGTAGCCACGCAAGCCAACAAGTGTAGAAGTGCTAATGGTAATACCTGAAGCATCATCACTGTCGCCAAGGTCTCCCAAAAGAAACACATCCAAGTCCTGCTCAGTAGCTGATGAGGTTTTACTTTTCTGGTTCATATCCGCTGCTTCAGTTTTAGAAGTTGTTCCACCTGTTGAAGTTTCCTTCATTTTGTCATCTTCTACTTGTTCAGCAGAATTTTGCTTAGCTTCTTCCGTGTACCGCTTTTCATACCTAAACCATCAGATTGACAAATTAAAGCAAAGATTTCTGAACCAACCAACCAGTACAACTACAAACACATTGCAGTCGGATAAAAAGTACAATTACAAACACATTGCAGTCGGATAAAAAGCTAAAGAGAAGAATAGTCACTGAAACCAGAGCAACAACTCTCTACAAATAAGCCGACAGTACATAGATCTCCATATCCTGGTTTTAAAGATTGAAACCAGGAGTGCCCCCAGCATGATGCATGTTCATATTTTTCAAAATAGATGACATAAAAAATCATTTAAGAAAGTTGCTACGCAAGTGTGTAACTCAATAACAGACGCACAGTAAACGGAAATTGAGAGCAAACATATAAATGAAGCGGTCGAAGAAAATATAAAGTTATATATTCTTCAAAACTTTCTGAACAAGTCAGAAGAAACGCTAAGTTATGAATGCAGTGAGAACACCTTTCACAAATAAAGCAAAAATGGAAGTGTTCCTCGGGAAAAGTTACTCACGGAGACACATGACTATTAACCAGAATAAAATATATTCTCCAGAACTTCCTTTCTTTCATCGCACGCGGGCATAATTCGTATCTTAATTTCGAGATTTCCTGCAAAAGAATACTCATCAGTTTGATGGCACACTCCCGTAACACGTTTCATACTCATACAAGACAAATGTCAATGCACGAAGATTACAAAGTACAATTTCTCTAGAAGCCAAATCTATTCGAGAGGTAATTTTTAAGTGCATAAATCATCAAAACACCCACACGTTGTGGCCCAACTCTCCTTCCATGAAGGAATAAGCAAATGCATGCATCATATCATTAATATAACTTGCAAGACATGCTCAACACTTGTTTGTTCAGATACCATTTTAAAGGCCAACAGATTTGACTCCTTCAAAAGCTTAGACTTGATACCAATTGGGGGATAAAATAGCATCACAATAGAAGCCCCTGTATTCATTTGTCAAGGTCACTATAAATTGTGCTGCATGCACAAGTTTGGAATATAATAAAAAAAAATTTGGCCAGATACGAGCCAACAGGTTGATAATATGACCACTTAAGAATACACCTTTTCTCACTACTTCAGCTTTGAGGTTTTTATTAAGAAGGCTTCTACCCACGCATGAGAGGGCATGTTTACAGCAGTTTGCAATAAAAAGGAATTGCAAAAGGTCAGATTGTGGAGTTCCATGTGTTGAAATTTCTCCTCCCATAAACTTATTTTTTCTCCTACAAATTTCCAACATTGATCAATTTCGCACAAATAGGCAGCATCTCTATGTGGGTATAAAATAAAAAAAGATTTGAATCTCAAACACAGAGAAGATCAAAAAGAAAAAAGGAAGATGAAACTATGTGTCAACACCTGATACGCCTTGTTTTCAAATATTCCTTCCACAAGGTGGTTTTATTAACAAAGTAAGAGATACCTGGACTGTCAAGAGAACAAGTTTGGCATGTTTTTCTTGCCATGCTGTAAGGTCTTGCCTAACATTGGAGACTGTGGGAATATCAGACATTTCTGCATCATCTGCGAACCAAAGACAATAAGCTCGTTGCATATGAGGGGGTACTTCAAAGGAAAACATGACATATATGCGATATTTGTTATCAATGCTTCAATGCATTCAAACGCTCAAACATAAACCATAACGATTTCCAAAGTCCAAGCTAATGCTGAGAAGGTAGAAGAAAAAAAGAGTACGTGACAAAGCCTCCGGCAGACCGTAGCAACACTCCGACAAACAGTATAACAGAAGGAATTGGGAAGATTTCAAAGAAATACTTTTATGGGTGCCACTGATCAATATCCCTGCATACTGAACATAAGTTTTCAGGATTACTACTCTTACCTTCAATCAATGAATATTAAAATTGTTCACAGACAATCTTGTTATTTGTACATTTTATAGGTACCAATGATCAATACTTTGCAAATCGTACATAAGCTTTAGGGTTCACTACTCTCACTTCCAACCAATAAAACTCAAAATGGGCACAGACAATATTGCTCTATGAAGCACGGATACTCCGAAACTAGTCACGTATGCATATCGGATACTTCTCGGATACCGATACTCACCCGATACATATCGGATACGCCAAATAAGTATCCAACATTAAAATTAAATCATTTTAATTTCGAATACTCGGTGGATACTTTTAGAATACGGCCGGATACTTTAGGGATACGGCGGGAGATGCATTTGATTCACTTGAGGGTGCCGGTATACTTGAAGTTACTAGTCTTTTCCTTGATGAACCAGGTATAGAAGCCGTGACATTCTCCAATGAAGGCTAAGGGGATGCAATTAAATGTTGAAATTGATGCGAGTAAAAATTAGTGGGAATTATCACTTCTTGGTTTAGAGTTTGGCCACTTTCTTTCCATTTTGAATGATTTTTGAAAATTAACTTGTGCTAAGTGATTGATATAATGTTCTTAATAATTCAACTACTCTTCTAGTTCTTTTGGCTCCTTTTTATGCATATTACATAACCGATAATTATAAAAAAAATTAATTTTTATAGCCGTATCCCCGACGTATCTGTATCCTATTTTTTCTGGTTTTGTCGTATCATCATATCCATATCGTATCCGTATCCTGTATTGGTATCCGTGCCTCCTAGATATTGCTACTTGGACATAAAATTATTGGCAGCAAGGATATTACAAGCTTTTCTTATTAAGATAAGCAATATCAAAAGCTTTCTTATAACCTAGACAGGATCCAATGTAAAAAAATATGTAACCACATGTGCATACCGCAAATAATATCCTAGTGAGCAAGATTGGACCAATGAAAATCGTAAAGAAACATAACCCTAAAAGACTATGACACATCGTATTTGAGTCCCATAAACCATAACTTAGGTTATGATCATTGATCAACCACAAACCTGATTAATATCAGATGAACGACATCCAAATTTCTGTTGAAGTAAGATGCTAAAGTCAGCAGAGAACTCCAGATTCTTTCAAAGTCCCAGAAGTCACGGTTCTAAGCTGAATTACTCAATAACATGTCATGAAGGTGCAGCTTACCAGCATAAAGAATAATATTTGACCTGGCCATGCAATTAGTCGTGCTGATTGCCAGTTGAGACACTCTAAAATCCTAGGTCTAGAGCAACTAAAATTAAAGTTTATAGCCGTTTTTAGTTTTCTTTCCTGGCTTTTTTCCTGCAACCAACGAGCAACAGGAACATCAGAACAACCGTAACTAAATCCAACTCATTTGTATCATGGTCCTGCACGAATCCATGATCCAAACACAACTTTAAGGACCTAGAATTATATTTCAGTTGAATTGATGCATAATCGGAGGACAGTTCCAAATGCTCTGATCGACAGAAAACGTATAATCCCGCCAACAAAGCCAATTTGTCTCACAATCCACAATTAATACAGAAATGCTAAAGCACTCGGCAATGCTAAAATGTGTGATCGATTACGTGAAAATTGAATTGAAATATGACAAAGTATATTTAGGTTTTATTTTATTTTTCCGTATTATTTTCCATTCTAAGAGCAAGTCCACCAGAAGGCACTAGGCATTTAGGCTGCCAAAGTTAAAATTTGACAAAAGATAAAGCAAAGTTGTGCTCCACCTGCAAGATAAAAGGTGCTGCTAAAAAAATGACAAGAGTCATCTTTATTGCAAAATTTGACAATAACTGTGATTTTGAGAAAATCATGCCCGCAGATTTGTAGCGAAATGAGATGATTTATTCCAATGATAAAAAATTGGGTTATCTCAAAATGACATGAAATTGGCATATAGTAGAGTTGCTAGCTTTTGGGATTTCCCCCCGTAAAAGGATTTGGGCAAAATCATTTTCACACAAACGGGTGCACTTGCTCTAACCACTGCTTGACTGTTGGTAGGATAATCGTCAACATTCCATATTTTCCTACATTTTAGCAGAAACGAAACAAGAAAAATCCAAAGAAAACGGAATCACTTTACCTTCCAATGGAAAATCACGAAATGTATTCAACGTAATGCCTTTTACAAATTCCCTCAACTCCTCCGTAACCCCAAACTTCTCGAGATCACCGTCCTCCACCATGGGCGCTGTGACCGCAGCCATCTCCGTCGAAGAGGCGTCGACGACGAGAGACGATAGCGCGGCGGCGGAAGTGGGAATCTGCAACTTGATCTGGTCGGCCCGCTTGAGGGCCTCGGCCTTGATCTGGTCGGCTCGCTTCGAGGCCTCAGCGGCTATCTCCTTCGATTTCCTCGACGCTTCGGACACGATGTCGGAGATCCTAGACGACGAGCCGATCATCGTGATGTGATCTTGCGATCGCTTCGCCGCTTCTTTGGTCAGCTCCTGGGATCGCCTGGCCGCTTCTTCGGCGAAGTTTCGAGCTCTCTGCCAGAAATCCATCGCCGGTGGTTGAAGTGACGAACCAAATTGAGATGATTCTGATGAATCTGTGTGTCTGGTCTTACGGTCTAAGACGACGAGAATAGAGGAAACGGTGACGTCTGTGGATTGCGATATGGTGGAGTGCGTACTATCTACCGGGGTGGAAGCGTTTCAGTGAAGAAACCATGTGGCATGGTTGACTTTATATTAAATTGACAAAAAATGCTGATGGACCGTGGAATGTTGAGCAAACAAAAAATGGAAACGATGGTGAAAGTAATGGGAATTGGAAGACTTGATTGGATTTGCTTTTTTTAGTCTTCTATGTTCTCTTTAGTATCATGTATTATTATTTTTAACTTTCGTCCAAATTTAACAAAAGACCTGTTATTATTTTTTATGGTGTCGCAAATGTGAGGCTCGCTTTCGTATTTTTGAGGTATTTCTTGCACACAAGTCTTAATATCGATGTTGTTTTCGGTCAAATATCCACCGACGATCAAGTTAGTTATCAAAATGCAGATTTGTATGCAATAGAGTTTGAGTGGTATTTGTGAAACCGTACCTAATCCTTGGTTTTGTAACTCCATATATAGAGTGGAGGATAGATAAATTTTTGATAAGCTTGAGGCAGCCGATCACGCTCTTTTTCTCATACTGGGAGGAACGAGTTATTGAATGATGGCTCTATCTCCGAAATTCTGAGCAATGGGAGGCACCATTTATGGGATCTCACTAAGCAGGGTCTCGTGATTGATTCCCTCTGACCAAGTGAAATGAACCCTAACTAAGCGGGATGAACTATGGCCGAGCAGTGCATCTTTAGGAGGGTTGAGTGCTCATAGGTAATATTGTGATGCGCATTTTATAACCGAACAGCTATTTAAGTGAGCGAACAATTGTTGAGTGATTGAGTAATGATGATTGGTACAAGTAACCGAGCGTGAATGATCAAGTGTCGAGCCGAGCTAATTTAGGCTTCCCATGCCCCAATTTAGGAATGAACTCGAAAGTAGAGAATCTTTTCTATCGAGGAGCAACATTACTTTTGTGGAAAAATGAATTGTTGTTCAAAACGTTTTGAAATTTTTAAGCCAAAATTGTAATAGGACCCAAACAACAATGGAGTTGGGTCCAAGTGGATTTTTATACTCCTAAGTAAGGAGTTTACACTATTGGGATATTGAACAAAATTCATTAAGTATTGAATGAGAAATTAACTCTCTAAGTGAACATGGTTGCGAAGGTTGAAAACAACTCATGAAAGTAAAAAGTTGCGACTTTTCGATTCTTAACTCATCAGTTACAAATATTTCATTTTAATCCACGCGTTTTATAGACCATCATAATTGCATAATTATGGATTAATAACCAAATTAATGGCTATTCATGATTTTTCATATTTGAATTTGAAGTGATTAATAGTGGAACTAAGGCCACCGATTAATGGGTGTATTAATCGAATGAGCCTAGATAATTTTTTCTTTATTCCTTCATGTTTAAATTGGGTTCTATTGTAACATCTCAAATTTCGTAGATGTTAAATAAAAGTATTTAACAAACCAAAAGACTGCCATTTTCATTAATAAAAATAAGGCGCGATCACAGAATTGAAGTACAATTGAAATTAAATACAGAAATAAAATAGAGCTCAACAATAGCTGAGTGAACCAAGGTGCTATGGCGTTCTCATCGTAGGTGCTATCGTTGGTGGTTGCGTGAGACGGTTTAGCTACGTCATCATCGATACCTTGGAGAAAGTTACACCATGAGAGATAAAGGTTAGTAAATAAAATCTACCCGTAACCTAATTTATGCCACATATTGAATGATACATGAATAGGTCATGAACAATTGATAATAATATGCGGAAGCAATATTAAACATGAACAACAATAAATCAGAGTATAATATCTGCAAAATAAGTCCATGATAACTTTTGAAGACTCACTCTTAGTTTTTGACATGTCTCTAACCTTGACTTGTATGTGTCAAAAGTTCGTTTCAAATCTCAAGTTTGGGTCAACATCCGTAAGTCAAAATTCATTTCCAAAACGATGTCATAATGTTTCCAACCGATATGGTCCCAATCCCTAAGTTGAACCTCGTATCCAATGCATACGTACCCAAATATCAGCTCCTATATTCCATGTTTTGAACTGTTATGCTCTCGAGCATTATGCCTCCTATATGTCGTGCCTTGATATAAAAATTCTAACTCTGCCCTTCGAAGTATGATTTATTTTTGAGTAGACACGACACAACTAATGAACATAACCAGTTCACGACATAACTTGACTTAATACATGAGACTTGACTGACTTGGCTTCAAGATGCAGCATGGTAGTACCAAATATATTTCAGCTAAAATTCATATATCGGCTAAAGACATCCTAACACATCTCCCAAGGAGAATTTCCATATCCCAATTGATGTGTGTTGGTGATTTTCCTCAAAATCCCATTGCTCATCAAAACTTGTGAATGACCATGCATAATGTCACCTGCACGTACTTAGACCCACGTTTCTAAGTTGGACAACTATTCAGAAAACAACTTAAGATCACTAGAGACGACATAAGGATAGCATGTTTCATAATGTCAAATGTAAAATAAGAAACCACATAAGCATACACGTTAGAGATAAACAAGATTTGAAATACAATCATAATATGGTCAAAATAACAGTCATTTGGTTGGGATTAAGGATCATCCAGATGGATGATCATAGAGCATCTAGTTGTTCACTATAAAGGGTCATTTGGTTGGTCACTATAGTGTCACCCGGTTGAAGTGTCCTTTTAACACTGCAATAGAGTTACAGACCTTAGGCCCATTCGGATGGATGAGCTTGGGTCATCTGGTTGGATGACATATGTCATCAAGTAGAGGTATGCACCAACAAGACATCCTAGTGTTCAGAAGTTTAGCTCAAAACATTTGGTCAAATGTTGAGGTTCATCTATTTTTCAATACAAGTAAGATGCCTGTAATAAGTAAATTTGGATGATTGGTATAGTGTTAACTAGCCAATTATAAACTAATAATGCAACTAGTGCATAAGTTCATCAGGTTGAATGAACTACACTAACATTTTGAGTGTGTAATTTAGCGTAATATACGGTACATCATCGTGATAAGATTTCATCAGGATGAACGAAAGGTTGCATCAGGATGAAATATAGAAATAATGTGTTGCATAAATGGTCATCTGGATGGATGGAAAATGGCATCCAGATGAGATATAAATTTTTTAGTACAATAGGCTTATAGTTCACAAAGTCATTCGGATAGAATAAAAAGGCATCCGGATGGGATACAATACTCTTAGTATATATAGATAATATCATAACACAACTCATCCGGATGGGCCAAATAGGGCATTCGGTTGGTTCCCTTCTTACAGAAGCAAAAATGGTTCAAGGGCATCTAGATGAATGTAGTTCTCATCCGGTTGGGAGGTCATCTTCTATAGAAATCAGAACTGGCTTTCATTTTGATGGAGCTTCGTGAAGCTCGATTAAGGTTCAATGACACAAATTCAAGAGAAGGAAGGGATTATTTACCTTGTAGAAGTATTAAGGAGGCTTGAATGGTCGAATTAGGCTAGGATTGGGATGAATTAGAGCTTCAAAAAGAATCTCCCCCTCCTCTCTCTCTCTCTCTCTCTCTCTCTCCATTGAATTTCTGATTTCTCACACTCTCAAACTTTGTGAATGCAAGAATTTTGTGGTCAAGAAGAGAATAGATGTGGGTTTAAATAGGAGGAAGATGGAGTGTGAGAGTGGCCAAAATCTCTTTGGTTTGTATTTGCCAAGTGAGCTTGAATGGAGGTTTGAGAGTAAAAATCATGGAATTCTAGGAGGTTTGGCTGGAGAAGAAAGAGATTTGAAGATGAAAACCATGGCCTAAGGAGGTTTGGGAAGGAGGAAGGTCCAAGGAGAAGAATGATATTGGGGAGGAAGAAGATCGTCAAAGGTTATCCTCATGTGCAAACTTAAGATATTGAGTTAACAACCATGTGAAGACTAATCAAAGAAGATTTCACTGAAGTATCTAAACATGTATAGATGATGAAAAGGAAAAAAATCTATTGTGGAAGAGTCCATGGTAAATGCAATGATCTCATGGGTTTGGGTCAAACCAAATAGATTTGGATCTTGGATTTTGGGTAAAGCCCAAAGGGTTATAGGATTGGGCCAACACAGTAATTAGTTTGGATCAAGCCTAGGTGGATATAGACTAAGTCCAATCTTAGGCTAAAAGTCAAATTATAACTCAAAAGGCACATGCAATATCATGCATAAAATAATTTTATGAACTAAAATAATTAAATGTAAAGGATAATTCTTAAAAATTAAATTGAATTTATTAAATTTCCTTATTATTGAATTTAAGAATTTCGTGTCTTTACAACCTATCATAAATTTTGTACTCGAAACTACATAGTAGAAGTTTTAAAAATATAAGAGTTATTGGCTCGCATAACATCCCCTCGCTCCCAATTGGATTCCTCGAGATTCCAGTGTCGCCAAAGAACTTTGACAAGTCCAATAGTTTTTCTCGTAGAATCTTCTTTCCATGATTAAGGATTTGCTCTAGTTGTTCTTTGTAAGTTCTATCTGCATCAATAGTGACGTTGTCACGCCCTCAATTTCAAACATATAAATAATACATATCCTTTAATAAAATCTCATAATTTTTACCAATAAGCCCAAAAGATTTCATTTATA
>JABCMJ010018384.1:0-37119 GCA_014822125.1 Arbutus unedo | reverse complement strand
CCAAACACCCAAAACTTAAAAATGAAAACTCAAAAATTCAAAAAATGAGCGGCCAAACACCCTCTTAGAGTGTCCGATTTTACCTTTGAGTCAAGAAATCATTCCAGTGATATTTTCCCTTGAAGAGGTGATTTTTGTGGGAAACGACAATACTACACATCCTTGTGCGATATCAAGGAAATACTTTTTTTATTGTCAAATTATCTTCATTATAAAGTCCATCTAATCATACGAGTGAGAAATTAAAGTTGGTTTGTAAGTTTATTCGCTGCACAGAAAAATATTTGAAGTTTGTTGTATTTTGAGAAAGAAATACTGTTCAATCTCGTACAGAAAGGGATGCATTTTTCTTAAGAATGGCGCTTTCCCATGCCTCGAGTCACCTCACAGATTTTTCTAATATTTTCTCTCTAAATATTTAATTTGCAAATCTTGATTGGCTATTATTTTTGTGTGGATCATAAAACATAGCAAAAAATCCTCTTGCAAAAAATCATTATAATTCAAATAGGCTTTTCTAAATCAATGATCTTGTCATATATTTCAATCAACATTTCTAATTTAATATATATCGAGTATAGTGCTCCCGAAGGATAGCGATCCCAATCGATCGACCAGCCAATGGTTCCCAACCACCATACGCCCTAACTGCCTGCTCCTGATCGTTATGTTTGCAATCAATATGCTCTCCCTAACATTATATCATTCCGTTATTGTGCTAGACAATATAAGTTTAAAATTTATACTAAAATACCATTATACTAAAAAAGGGCAAAATATGACTAGATATAACTTTAATTTAAGCGTAACTTGGCTAATCGCATGACACAGCTAAATTATAATGCTTGGGTCTATCACACCTCTGGTTAAAGTCAAAACTCGGCTCAAGTTGTCACGACCTCAATTTTTAACCAATTACAAATACATTTAGTTTTAGCAAAAAAACCCACATAATCTCATTCGATATCCAAGATCCCATTAGTCATGTACCAAGATGTCCCGAGTTCTCACACTTTCACAAAATACGGTTTCAGAATATTACATTGAAACTAGGACATTCAATAAATTAGAGTTATGATGCATCTTTTTCAAAAGAGATGGGTGAAAGATGTTAAATAACTCTACGGATGCGGCTCCTAGAATGTCATGCAAAAATTCAACACTCCATGTCAAGTCCAAGCTAGTGGTTAGGGAATGTACCTGAAAAATAAATAAGGGTTAAGCTAACGAGTACAGTAGAAAAATTCTATGCAGATCTTACGTGAAGATGGAGTGTCATGACATAGTAGGTAAACAACAATGCTTAACTTCAATGTATTATGATAAGATGCATTAAATTACAACCGATTCATTTCCAAATTGGAGCTTACTCATCAGAAGCTCGTTTTACATCATTATTCCAATCATCATCAAGTAACGTATTCGAATTCTCAATAACGATATCTCATGCCTAGCATTCCCGTAAAATCCTAGTTCAATTTCCTAGCCATCCCATCCGGGAGTTTAGTTCACAATACTCCTAGCATTCTGATAAGGAAGTCTAGTTCCATTTCCTAGCAATCCCGTCCGAGAGTCTAGTTCACAATTCTCATAATATCCCTAACTTTCCCATTGGGGAGTCTAGTTCACAATAATCACAATATCCCTAGCTTTCACAATAATCACAATATCCCTAGCCTTCCCATCGGGGAGTCTAGTTTACAACATGAACCGCAACTACTTCCATTACTTCAATGTATCAATCTTGAATTAATATTGAATGGTACGATGCATTACTTCTATTAAGGATATCATACGACAACTCTTTTATGTAACAAACATAGTATCTAGTCAATTAAGGTGAACACTTTCAAGCTAAACACATCAAACACATACTCAAGCATATCCAAGCCCTTAACTCAAAGGGTAAATGCATCATACACCAATAATAAGCCATATTCATGTAAGAGGAGTAAAAAAATTCCTACCCCAAGAAGAAAAACAAAACTTTGAGCTCAAATAGTGAAACCCTAGCTTTAATAGTGGAGGAATGCTCAATGCTTGAAATCAAAGGGGAAAATGAAAAATCCTTGAAAGATTTGAGGGATATTGAGGTTTGATCAAGTATTTTTGGGTGGAGACATGAGAAATTGAGGTTTTCTATAAAGAGAAGGGGAAAAAAAATCAGATTTGAGGTGTGAGAGTTGTGTTTAGAAAATTTCTGGTTCGACACTTTAAAACCAACGTAAATACCTGCGTGACCGGTCACGGGAAGAGGGCCTATGAGCTTGACCGGTCATGGCCACCTACTGACAAAAAAAACTCCCACCGCCTGACCGGTCACCGGAAAAGGACGCAGAAGCCTGACCGGTCACCCAGTCCTACTGACCAAAATTTCACTTTCGCGTAACTGGTCACATCGGCCATGCTCCAGGACGTGACCAGTCACCCAAGGCCCCCTATTTGCTTCTCTCCTCTTCACCAAAACTCACCACACACATCCGTTGCCTCATCCGATGTTACCTATACCCATTTTATTCACCGTAAAATATTTTTAAGTATTAAAATAGGACAGGTC
The DNA here is from genome assembly GCA_014822125.1 of Arbutus unedo. Lineage (NCBI taxonomy): Eukaryota > Viridiplantae > Streptophyta > Magnoliopsida > Ericales > Ericaceae > Arbutus > Arbutus unedo. Next base: position 34,562 of record JABCMJ010018384.1, on the reverse strand, counting down.
CTTACATCCTTTCCCCCTTAAAGAAATTTCATCTCCGAAATTTCATAAGTACGAAAATGTCTCCAATTTTCAACCACGTCAAACTGATGCACTATACAAACAAAATGCGAATTAACAAGTCCATGCCATTTGAATTAATGGTGTCTATTTCACTTTCACAAGTCCACAAACTTTAACAAATATGTCCAAACAATGCCAGGTTGCATATTAAAAAAATCATGACTCAACAAGTCCCGCAATTAAATGACACATGTCCAAACATTATTTCGTCCTTATTTGAAAAAAAATTGTATTTTTTTGTTTTTCGTCAATTTTTTTTGGATTATTGGTTCATCTCGACGAGAGCTTTCAGAAAAGTTATAAATAATGGACCAAATTTGAAAAAAGTTCAAAAAAAACAAAAATAATTAAAAAACAAGAGTTTTTAGTGCTTATTCGTCGTCTTTAGTGACTTTTTTTTTAGCTTTTAGACATAATTTTATACTTTTTAGATTCGTCTCATCGAGACGGACCAATAATTCACAAAAAATTGAGGTCAAAACAACAAATACGTAAAAAATTTGAATAAAGACAAAACTTGATTATAAATAATCGAGTTAGGCCAAATTGGACCTAATTTACATCCAAGCTTAATTCCCCTTCTCAAAATAATATAAGTTCTTACTTCGTTCAAAAATATAGTTGCAAGATTCTCACCATAGCCCACATTTCATGTCAACCTTGATGATGATCAGATCCAGAGATTTTTGTTTCATCAACTTACAGACCAGTAATTTACCAGGGCTGTGTTAAGGTGTGTGGAATGGATGTTATTTAGGGAAACAAAGATGAAAGAGTTAAATTTTGGTTTCTTCACTAAATGATCCCCTGATATTGTCTACATCACCTTCTTGTCCCTCAAAAAACCTACCAATTATCCATTATCCAAACGCAGTCCAAGTCTCGGCACAAAGTCACCAGAAGAAGATCAGTATTCATGTGTTAACAGAGAGAAGTTCTAATACATGTCCAATTACTTACAAACTTGTTTCTTTGTATTAAGACACCCAGTGCTAGCATTCAAAATTGATCAAGTTTGATCTTTACGAGTTATGAAAACAAGATTACATGCTGTATGCAATACAGAAACTGGGAAAACCAAAGTAAGTCATATGTTCCAATCAATGGGGGTTGATGACACAAATCCCCTTTATGGCGTTCTGCTCTGTCAAGGGACATAAGAATTCTAACTCGTATCAAACATATTTCAAGCTTGTTTATTTATATTAATTAGAACCATTGCATGCCGGCAAATTTTGCAGGCTAAGAATAACACTAACACCAACCTTCCACACTAAAATTGCCCGCACAAAGAAACATTGTACATTTAGCGGAATACACGAAGTGAGTGATTTATGCACGAGAAACCACCGTCAATCATCAAATTAGTCCCGCTTATATACCTTGCTTCCTCACTAGCTAAGAAAAGCACGGCGTTAGCCACATCATCAGTAGTAAGTTCCACCCCTTGCAGGTTCGCATTCCTCCCGACAAAGTCACGGAAACCAACCATGGCATCCTCAGTTCTCTCCTCCTCTGGCAAGTGAGCCAAAGCCATGCTTGTTGCAACCGCATAAGGAGAAACACAGTTGACCCGTATCCCATATTTTCCCAGCTCGGCTGCAACACTCTTGGTGAGTCCCGCAACAGCATGCTTGGAACCCGTGTATGCATGTGGGCCTGTGCCCCCAATGGCACTTGAAACACTACAAATGGAAATTATTGAGCCTTTCATCAGTGGGATCATTATACGAGCTGCGTGTTTCATTCCAAGAAAGACTCCTTTCACATTCACATCAAATATTTTCTCAAACTCTGATAGGTCCACATTGCGGATGTCTGGAGAGGGGGCACCCGCGAACCCAGCATTGTTAACCATGATATCAAGTGTGCCAAATTTATCCACTACAAAGTCAACTGCATGGAGAACATTATCCTCTCTCGTGACGTCACAGTGGAAAAAGCACATGTCTTGGTCACCCCCGAGGGTTTCACAGAGATGCTGGCCAAGGTTGTCTTGAATGTCAACAACACAAACTTTTGCACCATGGTTGTGAAAGAGACGTACAATGCTCTCTCCAATCCCAGTTGCGCCACCAGTGACTAGTGCCACTTTCCCTAATAACCTGGAATAAAGAAAAGGCAATAAACAACATGAACAGACGAATGACTTTACTATAAGGCATATGTCTTACATTTGAACTACAGTTGAAGGTATACCACTACTAAGAAATGAGGTCTTGAGCCATGCCATTACCGTTGGATAGGGTCAATGGAAGGCCTCAAAATTGTCCCTCAACCATCATCTCATGGAGGAAAGAGATCTTGGCAGTACTGAAATAGGATCTTGAACCGCAAGCCTTTTCAAAAGAAAGTTGGGGATGACAAAATCATATGCTTGTCACATGGACGTATGTGGATGGATCTGTACATTGCGTTTGGCTGGCAAAGCAGACAATATCATACCGTGTCGGGTTGGGTCATAACATAGATAGTAGCAGAGCCAACCTCCATGCAATGTCCTTGTGTGGTCCACTGAGTAATGGGGACGTGACTCACTTGGGTTGGGTGATAATGAGGTCTTCAAGCATCCTATTTATGTCGGTTATGGTGGATGAGAGTTTGTCACATGTCTCTTATAAGGGAAGGAATCTTACCACTATATGAGTAAAACCTAGAACCTTCTTATTATTAGGCATTTTCCAAGGGAACTCAGCGATAGCATAACCGAGCGCTTGCCACATCAACACACCTGGGAGCATGTCACATGTGTTGCTTCTAATGGGCAGAATACTGGGATGGCTATGGTAGTTAGGTTCTTAATCCAGCACGAGCAGAAACTTGTAACAAAAAATTGGGCAATAAAGTGTTGGCAAATGTGCCTACTGCAGCTCAGCGCATATTTTGTCATGGCTTACATTAAATTTAACTCATCAGACTTCAAACAAGTAGGAAACCACCCAAACGGAAACGAAAGATGATTCCACGATTTTATTTAGTTCTGAATGATATAGAGTATATGGTAAACCAGGCTATACTTGACACATCATTATTATGCAAACATTCCAGTTGTAAACAGTCATCCAAAAGTCCCAACCCATCTTAAACAATTTCAATATCACAGCTCCCTACGGTCAATAGCTATAATGCCAATTATCTTTTCGCTCAATTACTACTGCTTCTGCATCCATGCCTTACATTTTAACTATCTGAAGATAATAGGCGTACTCCAGTGATTCATTTACTAGTACAATAACATAGAGAATATTAATGATTTTCATCTATTAATCGATATAACAGATAGTAGTTAACTATGAAAAGGAATAAAATTGATGACGTCCGTAAACTAATTCCATTTGCATGGAAAGCTTGAAACAAGTCAGAATTGAAGTCTAGATGAAAATATTTTATTGCAATAAATCTTTGGACAATAAACTCTACTCAATAAAAATAATTGAAAGAAAACGAAAATGGAAAATCTTCTACATATTTTAATTAGGTTATTACTTAAAACAATTTCCGACTTCAAGCTAATAGCATTCAGTATCTCAAAACCTAGAAATATGCACCATGGCAAACACAAGAACATAGTAATTGATCAACCTCATTCACATATAATGAATTGGAACAATGAAGTACTCCGATAGCTTAACTCTTTATCTTATCTGTTTTATCCAACTTCAGCTGTTGAATAAGTCCCTGAAGGTCCGTTTGTTTGATCGGATTGAGCGTTAGATTGTACTACATATCCCAGGGACCACATATATGATGTTGCTTGAAACTTTTACAGCCGGGATTACATATGCATCAAATGCATAATCCTACAAAGTGCGGGATATACAATACCATGAAAACTGTGGGATTTAATACTATCAGCCCGATGGGATCACATAACCTACCGAAACAGGGGCGGATCCACCTTATGACCATGGGATCACGTGCTCCCCTAGATTTCAACTCTTTCACTTATACCCTTGTATGTTTATTGTGCATTTCATTTATCCCCATAAGAATTACAATAGTGCCCAATTGGTATTTAGAAATTATAAAAACTATCACTCTTATAAGTCTCAAAGAATACAAAAACAACCCTTAAAGCAATGTGTTTAACTTTCTTTATCAAAACACTCTTTGTCCTTACTTAATTGATCTATGGTCAATCGTTGATTGCTCAATTTACTCAAATCTACTCCTTATATTGTGTTCTTCAGATTAATAATTTGATTCCAAATTTAATTGCTAGGTGTTTCCTTGTATGCTTTTGAACTCCTCTAATTTATGTGTTAATTACATGTCAAATTAGTGCTTTTCAATTTAGTAAGAAACCCATCTCTAACCCTGTAAAACTTGGGCTTGAAATAATATGGTGCTCCAGAGGAAGAAAATATTCCCAAGCTTGTGACTAACAAGTGCCCCTCCTGCGTTAAATTTCTGGATCCACCTGCAGATGGGTTCCATTCCTACCGACATTGTCTGTAGCAGCACTTGCTTAAGCACCACTAGGAACAGACCAGCAGGGCTAATTTCATTTAGAGAGCCAGTAACGGTGAAAGAAGATTAGCGATGACTAAAGCATTTTCTTAGCTTATTAGGAGGGGTTAGGTGATTCAGTAAAGCTTATGGAGGTGCTAGAGAGTCCAAGGTGTATACTATGTCCTTAAACTATTTGTCGTCAAATGAATGAGCGTTGAGGGAACTTCACAGCAGCCGTGGGGCTGAAATCCCCCAATGAAAAACTGATATGCGATCTGTCTGGCATGAAGATTTAGCCATAGCCTAAACAAAAAGGGTGATCATTTTAGTTTTCTGTCTATTGAAACAACAAGAAGGGAATACTCCAGTTATTCTCTTTGGACTGTGCACACGGACACGTCTTTACTGTTTCAGAAGTGTTTTTTCCCAATTACTAACTACCAAACCAAATAGAGGCATTCACCTCCATAATCTCTCGAAATCTAGACTGGAAACCTGTGCCTTAATAGCCAAGAAGATTTCCAAAGTAATCATCAGAAGTTTCATACCAAAGATAGGGAGAGTGATTATGAATTGGACCCGGCTTATCTAGGGTCCATGTGCTGACTATAGAGAGCAGTCCAATCTCAGATCATCTCGATAATTAATGGTCCAAATTTATTAAATACTTTACTCTTTCAGATAAGAGTACACTTTAAAACACTTTTGGATGATCGAGATCACTTGAACCGGTCTATGCAGTCCACTCTAGAAGCCAAATTCTTACGAATCACTCCCAATTAAACTCAATACCTTTGATCTGAAAGAATCAACAAACTCGTGATCCAAGCAAAAGCATTTTTCTTTCTGCTCAAAACTCAAGCAGAAGCTAAAACCCACAAGCCCCACATAAACATAATTGAAACGAAGGGGAATAAAACCTGTGAAGAAGTATACAGCATAAACCCACTTCCAGGCACTATTTATGCATCTGCATGTATATAAGGAAAGAGACATCAAAATAACACAGTTTTTTGTGGTGATATACCGTTGGGATGGACGAGAAGAGTCGGTGGAGCAGTTCGTTGCCATGGCCGGAGCTTTCCTCTCTCTCTCTCTCTCTCTCTCTAGATCATTATTCAACGAGCTCTGTTTGTCGAATTTTTTAAGGAAATACCAAACGGAGCTCCAACGGGATATCCTGTTGTGGTGAACACAGTCCACTCTAGTCAATTCACATGGTTGAGAATCTTGAGATCCGAAATGACGGTGGATGGTCGGATGAAATTTTCAAAAAGGTTATTTTGGTAAATTTTCAAATGAGAATTAGCTATTTTTAGGGTCAATTTGACCTAAATTACTTAAATTATTTATTTTTTTATCTTCGTTTAAAGAAATTATATTTGTATTTGACCTAAATTATCTAAATCAGCAAACTCATAAATTGATTTCTAACAATAGATTTACTCTCATAAAATGTTCGACAATTTGCTGAAAAAAAATAGATAAAAGCTTGCTTGCAATTTAACTCGACTAATAACAATATCATAAATATTTGTCCTAATTTTTAGTGAAACTATAATAAATCCAATTTGAAACACCTAAGTACAACACTACATATTATTTTTAATTACAATCACATTTACGAAACAAGAATTTATCATAAATTAAATACAAACAATGCAAAATATGTAATCAATTATAATAGATGTGTACGAAAACCATGTCAAGTGTAGAATAATCTCTTATGACTAAATAGTACATGGTTAACTTTGGAATTAAAAAAACCCAAAAATAAAGAAAATTATATTTCAGAATATAAAAACTTGGATTTGATTCATACTCCGTTAGACCCTTTTAGTGGGGTGTTAGTTTTTATATTTTTTTTAATTAAAATTATAAATTCCACCGGACTGTGAGTTTGGCCACTTAGAAAATTTGGTAATGACCTATGAAGGTTGGTATTGATAGTCCAATCCACCCACCCCACACAAAAAACGACCAACTAAGGCTTGTCATTCTCCGAGAGCTAACTCTTATATGACACCAAAATATACAGAATCCTATACTAGAGACCGCTAAAATTCTCAAGCAAAGACCAATAACTTTTATTTTGAATCCACTACCGACATACAAAGCAACAAATTTTTCAAAAATACTCCATATAATATATTAATTAAAGTTCAACTTGACAAAAACAAAAAAAAATTGAACAAATCCTTCGATCCATGGAATTGCCACCGACCATCGATCAACTCCTCCGGCTGATAATACCACCGAATCTGAACCTCAATGTTGCTGCCTCTACTTTCGGACTCAATCGTCTCCACTCTCGCAAATCATTGAACCTCTACCTCTAGGCCTCTGAGAGAGAATCTCAAATTAATTTTATAGGATCGAGCAGGAAAAACCTCCAAATTAATTTTTTAGGGTTAAGCAGAAAGAGAACCCAAATTGATTTTATAAATTTTGTTGTTTTAGGAAAAATTTGAAGGGCAAAATTAAAAATCATAATTTTTAGTCACTTTCTCCTTTACAAACAAACACTTATCATTGACTATTAATCCAACTTCAAGTCCTAAACACATATAGTTGTGAATTTCAGACGTAATATTAATACTCCCTTGATATTACAAATTTTATTATAATCTCATTACTCTAATAATCTCATTATTTTGAAGCTGTTTATCAAAAAGGGAGCTAAAACAAGTTTCGCCAAAACATTCAGAATTACAGTGTGGCAAAACAGCTTTTCTCTTATTGCAACCTTTGTCCCCATACTCTAAAACTTATGGTTGTGTATACCGTATCGTACCAGTCGGTACGTATCATTTTGGCATAAAAATAGTATCAAGTATCGTACCGTTCTCAATACTGGCTCTTACCAGTTAATACCGGTCATATCGGCCGGTACCAATTTTTTTTTTTAAAAGTTACAAAAAAAATTAATTTTTTTGGCTTTTCTCTCTCTCTCTCTCTCTCTCTCTCTCTCTCTCTCTCTCTCTCTCTCTCTCTCTCTATATATATATATATATATATATATATATTGATAGTTGCGGTAAATTTGATACGTTACCTAATACATGACCGATACTGGTAAGTACCATATCAATAAAAAAATCGATACTTAAATTGATCCGATATTCAGAACTTTACTGAGACTTCAATAATCAACAAACACAATGAGTTTGACACAGTAATTAGCCTGAATCATATGGACTGTCATTGAAGGTCCACTAAATTAATAGACAGTTCAACCTAGCACAATCAAAAACATATAAACGAAAAACCAACTGGAGCTATCCCATTTGCACGAAATCTTTGCGCCTTGTACGTCAAGGAATCGAGTCTTACTGCAGCCAATGCTTTCCCCTCTGCACAACAAGTAATCTTGTGGAAAATCTTTTTTCGGAATGTAAATGTTGACGATGAAATCTACTACGATACACGGAAATAAAAAAATTTCGAGACTCGTTATAGCGTTATTTTCCTAAAGACAATTTTACCCTCACCGAATGGTTTGCACTGGATTACAGCAAACTCATTTTCAAGATACAACAAAGACAAATTTATGTTCTTTTCGTCTACGTTTGCACAAACTGAGACAAACGAAATATCTGCGTAGTAAAAATAAAGAAGAACCAGAAAATCATCAAGTATTATTTATATAGAATAACAATACTTGGATTAAATGTTTCCAAAATATAAGAATCTTTTGAGAGAGAGTGGACAAAATTCAAGTCAATCTAATTGTGTTGGAGAAGACTTATATTTATAGATGATATAAGGGTACAATTAAAAAGTTCAAACTTTTTATTCTATAGACGCAATGGAAAAATTACAATTTTTCAATTAATACACGTTACAATTTTTAATTCACAACTCTTTAAAATAAAAGTCACAACCTTTCAATTGATAAAAGTAACAACCTTTCAATTAATAAAGGTTATAACTTTTAGAATAAAAGTTCTATCTTTTTAAATGGTCACAATTATCCAATTAATAAAAGTCACACATTACTACAATTGAATAGTCTAAATTATTCAAATAGTCGTGCCTTTTAACAATTAGATACATCCTTAATTTACTTTATAACATCAAACATTAATTCATACCTCTTGGATAGGATCACACCCAAATGTCTCTTAAGTTTTCAATGCAATCATTCTAGGAATAAGGAAAATTTTACAAAAAATACCAAAATTATATACCCATTTATTTTGAAAACCATAACAAGTAGTAGACAAAGTTGACTCTTAGATAGTTGGAAACAATGCCTGCTGCGAGCTTCATATGTTTGGTTCTATGAAATGATGCACATGCACCTTTGCATTAGCTGCTGGAGGCAAAAACAAACTGGCCATCTATCTTGACATGAGGAATGTGAGCAATGAAGGGCCAATATTGGCCTCTCCTCCTCTTGCACCGCTGCTTTAGCATTGGACATTCGTTGATCATCAAATCCACAAGTGTGGGAGGTAGAACCTGAGCTGGAAACGATGTGAGGTTGGGGCATCCATTGATGGCGAGAGACAAAAGCAAGGGAGGCAGCTTTTGCAGTTGAAATGATGCGAGGTTGGAGCAATCGTAGATCTTCAGATGCAAAAGCGAGTGAGGGAGACCTTGCTCCATGAAGGATGTGAGCATAGGGCAGTCACCAACAGTAAGCTCTTCAAGAGAGATGAGGTTTTGGAAGGCCTTGGAAGATAGCTTCTCCATATTTGAAAAACTCCATAAGGAAAGCACGATCAGGGAGGATGGAAATAACAACCCGTCTTCTGGAAAGGACACAAAACTAAAATCTTTGAGATAGAGTTCTCTAAGATAGGATAGTCTGTACAAACCCCACTCTGATGGGTGTTTAGTGATATTGGTCTTGCCTATTATGCTGAACGAGCTGAGGTTAGGGAAGTTGGAGGCAATTCCTGCAGGGAAAATACATACTTCGGATACTTGCAGACATTGAAGAGAACTGAGGTAGTTGTTGGATGGCTGATATAACAGGTCCTGGAGCTTTTCACAATTGAAAATAGACAGTTCCTTCAGAATGGTTTTGTTGCACCATCCTTCCGGAAGGGATTCCAGATTATTACACCTTCTTATATTCAATCGACTGAGATTTCCGAAATCGTTACTTTGCATCACATCCGGCAAGCATTTGAGGTTCTCACAACCACGGATGCTAATAGATTCAAGAGATGGACAACTGATCCTCATCCCTGCTTCTGCCAGTAGTAACTCCAGCTTTCCACAACTGAAGATTGTCAGTTCTTTGAGTATGGGCAGTAGCACAGCTTTGGACCATAGGTATATGAGCGATGGACACTTGACAACCACCAATTTCTCAAGATTGTTGTGCGTTGGCAACTCAGGTAGGGACCGTAGAGCTTCACAATCTTCAACATTAAGTGTTCTCAATGTAGACGGCAAACCTGTATCTGGGAAAGAGATGAGACATTTGGTTATGTTGAGAGTTGTCAGCATTTTCGGGAAACCTGTATCCGGAAAAGAGATGATACATGGACACCTATCGATTATGAGCTCTTGAAGAGATTTGAGGGTTTTCAGCCCCCTTGGCAGCTTCTTTAGCTTCACACAATTACTTATTTGCAGATATTCAAGCCCCAACATGAAAGGCAGCTCCTCATCCTGATGCTGCTGTTGCCCTTCCTTTTCTTCTTCTTCTTCTTCTTCCAACAAGGATATAAGTTGGGGACATCCTTGAATCACCAAACGGCGGAGGGAAGGGAGACAGTTCTGTAGTCTCACTTCATTCTGCCACAATGTTGTGAGCTCCTCACAATCATCTATCATCAAACGTTGGAGCCCGGTCAGCTCTTGAAAAAAGTACCATGGCAGGCATGTGAAGTTTAGAACATTCCGAACATAAATCGAGGTTAGAGAGGCCAAATGGTTACGAGCTGCAGTCCTTATTTCCATTTCCTCAGCTACTTCTGGAGTAGGAAAGGATTCCCCAAATGGGACATCATTGAGGTATAATCTGGTGAGTTTTGAATTGGAGTGAAGGGTATTCCTCATTTGATGGAGCACTGTAAAGCTTGGACGCCAATCAACCACTAACTTTGGGCACGTCCCAATCTCAAGCCTTTCTAAGCAAGGAAGATTGGTGGGCAATTGACCTCTGAGCTTGGGACAATCATGAATGGAGAGCGTTGAGAGCCGAGCAAATGCTTTAACTTCTTCATCAAATCCAATAGGAGACCAATCTTCCCATTCCAGCATTTTCCAAATGAACAAAGTCTTTAGAGATGGAAAAGGGTTGGAGCAACCCCACCCATAGAACTCAAGGCCAACATTCTTTACGGCTTTCATTCCTTCAATCTCAAGTCTTTCAAGAGAAGATAAGCATCCAATAGGCGGTAAAGATGTGCACTTCTCAATATTCTCCAACCGTAAGTAGACCATATTAGAGAACTGAGGATCTCCAACCCAAGCTGGAAATATTGGACCTTGGTAAAAAGTAATGGTCAGCTCTTTTAACTTCTTGTGAGGCTGCAGCATGTCAAGAACATCTAATTCCACTCTTTCATTTCGTGAATCATCGGAGGAGTTACTCCATTCCAGTGATAATACATCTAACCCCTGCTTATCCTGTAGGCTGGCTCCCCTTGCATCCATAGCCTCTGCCACATTCTCCAAGCCTGATATGTGCAGTCTCCCTTTGAGATGAACCAGGCTCCCCAACTCTCCTATCATAAATCCATTGCCTTTGCTGATAATAAAGTTTGATAGTGTACGGAGACTTGACAATTTACCTATTTTCGGTGGCATTTCTTGCAAGGATTTTGCACCAGTAATATCAAGATGGCGTAGGTTTATTAGGTCCCCCGTGCTTGTAGGCAACTTCTTTAAATGATCACAATATCTTAACTTCAGTGTTTGTAGGTTGAAGAGATTGCCAAGTGATTCAGGTAATGACCTGAACAGGGCATTGGAAAGGTCAAGATACCTCAGATGCTTCAAATCTCCAATTGAACTTGGCAATTCACCTACTATATAATTACTAAAACTAAGCACACGCAAACGTTTAAGATTTGGCAACAGATCAAGGAGAACATTATTAGTCAGATAGCCACGCTGACCTCTGATGGCACACGGTAAAAAGGTCCGTAAATTCTTGGCTTTATAGAAGACCTCAAACTTTTTGATGCCATCAAAATAGCCACATGGGTAAGATGAATGGCGAGCCTTACTGATATTCTTGCACCACGTGTTATCTTCGCTTTTATCTTCCAGCCTAAAACAAGTTTCTTTTGCAACAAATTGAGCCAAATCATTGAGAAGGTCATGCATCATAAATCGTGAACTTTTACCAGTACTTGATGGTTGGAAAAACGACCTTGACACCAATTCACGGAAGTACTCACATCCGAGATCTTCTATTTGCTTTGTCTCCATTGGTTGTTGAATAAAACCTTCTGCCATCCACAACAAAACTAGTTCCTCCTCCTCGAATCCATAATCCTTTGGTAGTATTGAACAGTATGCAAAGCACTTTTTCAGATGTGAAGGGAGGTGAAAGTAGCTTAATCTCAAAGCTGGAAAAATGTCACTTTGTTCATCTGGTAACTGCCACATTTTGCTGTTCAATACATCTTCCCATTCATCATCTCTTACTTTGCATCGTAAAAGGCCACCGAGTGTCCTAGCGGCCAAAGCCAAGCCTCCACATTTCTCCACAAGTTTCATACCAATTGAAACCAAATTAGGACTCGCATCTATAGTTCTGTTCTCAAATGCATGTTGTGCAAACACTGACCAACAATCATCCTTCGATAACTGCTTCAGGTAATGATATTTAACAGTTCCCATCATCAATGCAACATCAGTGTTACGTGTTGTCACCATGACTTTACTTCCTTGGGCTCCGTCACTAAAAGGACTTTTTAAACTGCTCCAGTCATAGTGTTTTTGGTTCCAGACATCATCTAGAACAATTAAGAACTTCTTTCCGGCCACAGCCTGTTTTAGTTGAACTTGGAGTAGATCCAAGTTTGAAAAATGACAAGTCTGGGAAGTGACAGACTCAAGAATCTCTTTTGTTAGTCGGAGGATGTCAAACTCATCAGAGACACAAACCCACACTTTCACATCAAAATGCTTCTTTGTTGTTTCGTTGTTGTATACCATCTGAGCAAGGGTGGTCTTGCCAACCCCACCCATACCAACAATTGGAACTACGTCAACTTTGTTATTGCTCGAATTGTCACTCAGCAACAACTCAATTATCTCCTTTTCATCCTTATCACGTCCATATACACGAGGTTCATTCATCAGTGATGTAGTGGGTGGTCTTTGCCAAACTTTAGCAGATGTCCCAGAAGCAACCTTTTGTAAGCCAAGTCCCCTTCTTCTCTCAAAAAGAACTTGCAATCTAGTAGTGATCTCATCTATCTTGGATCTCATCCTAAAATCCGACATAAGAGTGCTTGGATTGAAACTTGTACAACAAGTAGGTATGAGGGCTAGTACCTTGCTGGTGCTAGCTCCAGGCTCTTCCATCGCCTTCCGTCGAAAAGCTTCAGTGGAGAACTCGTCCAGTATATCATCAAGATCATAAGCCAAGTCCTCAAGGTCCTCAAGCCACACATTAACACCTCTTTCTGTTATTTGTTTCTCTTCTGCATCGGCAAGCACTGCCTCGATTTCTACCAATTTTCTGCTCCATTGAATTAACAAAGTGTGAATCCGCTCCCCGCGTGCAAAGTTTAAGAGCTCGCCGGAGGCCAAGATGGCCAACTTCTCAAAAAGCACCTTAAAGAAAGAAACAAGAAGGAGCTCCCCCAAAGCCATTGTTTCGTTTGCGAAAAAGAAGCAATAGTAGAGGATGTTGTGTAAGAGAGAGAACTAAGAAAGCAACCAACACAGCAAGGGATAATGGTTTGTTTCAGTAAGCCTGACTGGTCCTAGAATGAACACAATTGAGTTAAACCAAATGGAGGGTTATTATGAAACTGTGTTTATTCTCACTTGCGCCACCAAAACAGTGGTACCATGGGAAAAAAGTGTGTGGAAAGTGTAGATACGTACATATATGCAATTGTCTAAAAGTATTGGAATGGTTCTCTGGTATGGTAAATATTTCAGCATATCTCCAAAATCACCACTGCGCGGTGGTTAGAAAGACCCTTTTAAAAATATAAAACACGATGATATGTGCTTGAAAAAGCATAACTAGAGTTGATGAGAATCCTTAAAAGCTATTCACATTGAAGCACTAAGAGCATCTCCAACAAAGATGTCAAATCCAACGTGGCAATTGAGACAAACACGGACATGAAACCCATCCGCATAGATTTTACGTGATTTATTTGTTCCAATAAATTGGTTCAAGGACAAAATTTTCACCCCAAAAAACCAATTCAAAATAATGTAGGGAAGGCAATATGGAATTAATAGTGAATTCGTGTAGCATTTACTTGGACAAAACACTGAGAGTAGACTAAGACTTTAGGAAAACTCCATAGCAGAAATGAAAAGAGAACAAAAGTAAAGCAAGAAATAATGGATTGCAGTGGGTCTCACACGAGAAGACAAAGCAGTATGAAAAGCATATAGAGCAGGGTCCCTCCCATTGGAAATCTTTAGAGAGAGAAGTCATTCCCAGAGTCTCCGTGTAGGCCCGTTTTCACCAATGATTGACCTTCTTGCAATTTCCCAGTAATTTCACTGCATTTCAGTAGCATTTCAACAGGTAACAGAAAATTAGATGAAAATAAGCAACCTTATCAGCACAAAGTAGTTTCAATTGGTGTAAAGACCTCTTGCAACTTCCAAGTAACTTCTCTGCATTTCAGCAGTTGAAAGCAACATATACTTGCTGAAAGAATCACATTGGAAACATATTTCTAGGACTTGGGAGATTGCACCAACAGTTATTTGTAATCCGTAATTTGATATAATCATTGAAACCCACAAAACAAGTAAGATTGTTTTAACTTTTTATATGTTGTGAGAATCAAAGCAAGGGGAATTTGACTTTACCTTTTAAGTTTCTCACAAGGATAGGTATGCTCCTAGGAATACAAATTATTCGTGCATATCCGGACACATGTGTTTGGAACCATCGGATGTATGTAGAGTCACCACGTGCATCTAACGATTCCGGATATATTTGTGTACAAATACGAATGATTTGTGTTACTAGAACTTAATCAAACCTCCTGACACCATTTTGTACCAATCAAATCTGGGCAATACCAGTCTCCTTACAAGAAATACGCAGATATTGGGCAGCATCTTGATTCTTGGAACTCCAAAGAACCCATAAAGCCCCAGAAGATGATTAGTTTTTCAAACATCCAATACGAAATTAACTTGCATTAATCATATGTAGACTGTAGTACAGTAATTAATCCAAACTCAATCGTTCATCTACACAATTAATGATATACATATGTTAAAGAATCTTTTTTTAAAAATAATATTATTCGGAAAAGATATTTATAACAATTCTGAACTAATCCTTCATCTGGGAACTCCTGTTCTGAAAGAACAATTCATCGCCAGCTATTAGCCCGGCTAATCAACACTGATTATGATTATCAGTGGTGGGGCCGAAGGGAAGGGATTTGGGAAAGTTGTAAAGCAATTTCCCGTGGGACATATGTAATGTGAACAAAACGTTATAATTTTATCCGTTTCGTCCTCTAGACTACATCAATTTAATCCTATGTATTTTGATAACAATTCGCGTCATAAATTAAAAATAATATAATTTTGAGAGCAAAACAGACAAAATTATGTTGTTTTATTAGCACTACGCATGCACTATAAAAAACAAAACTGCACTATAACCTTCCTGAATCCAAAGGAAAGAGTAAAAAGGGTGATGGCAGAGAGCGGAAATGGTTTGATGGCCAGTCTCCAAGGGACTAGTTATGTATACACAGATTTAATTACATGGAATATATGTACTAGTCAGGACCTGAATGCTAATTACTGTTATCAATAGTTTTTAACGAAACAAGTAGAATAAAGTGATACAAAATAAAGTTTTAACCACCATGGCATAGGGTGAACATTCTGCATTTGCTTGTAGAATTGTTTTGCCTGTAGAATAACAACCATACTATTTTGATTTCCAACTTTATATTATCACAACTCCAAGTGCTTCAAGAACAGTCGGTCTATTCATATCATTACTAAAACAAAATCAGGCAACATTTTGCAACTTGAGCACATTCAGAACCAGTTGATTCGAACAAAATTGTGAAAGCAGAAGAAAATCTTCAAGATGTATCAATCCCCAAGAATCTTCTGTTTTTTTGATGTGTTCATGTATGGTCTGATGACCCATTCAGTTTGAGCTTCACTCTGATCCATTGTTCCCAGCTTGATCTGCAATAGCAAAAGAAGCAAACATCAGCCTGTTTGATAACAACTTTGTTTTTAATTTTCCTTCTGTTTCTTTTTGTAAAAAACCTATGTAGCCGACCCCAAGTGTTTAGGAGATAAGGCTTAGTTTGGTTTGCTTTTAAGTTAAAAAGAGTAAAATGCATGTTCAAAATATCATGAACATTGTTTTTATTTTAGAAATGGAAATCTTCTCACGGACATCACAAAATGGCGATCCTAAGGAAAAAAGTACAAATCGATAACAGCACAGTAGCAACAACTACAATAGAAATGCTGGAAATTGATTTAAATTGCATGGCAGAATTACCTGATACAGCCGCAATTCAAATCGAGGACCAATCTCTTTCAGCTCAATTGATTTCGGGCCACCGCGTTTCTCGTAGATATGATGCCTAGATATTTAGCCCAAATATTAATATGCAGTGCAAAGGCAAATTAGCTGTACAATTGAGAAAAAAGCAAAATCCACAGGAGTACACACGTAAAACTTGCTTAGTAGCTGAAATTAAGATACATTTCATGCTGTCTCAAGCCAAAAAATGCAAAATCAGAAGGGATACATAGACAGGACCAAAAAATCGTAGTGCAGCCGTGCGGTTGGAAAGAGGGGGAAACAGATTGAATGAAAGAGAGGAGACCATTCGTAATTAAAATACTTTGGAAACTCCGTACCGTTTTCCTCCAAAATTGGACAAGTACTTATGGATATTGTTATTGTGTAACATCTACTGCATGTCTGCTGGAGAAAATACAAGATAAGGAACCCTGATATATGAGATACGAGGTAACTGCCTAATGTCACAATAACAATCCTCAATGAAGAGATTGAGCAAGGCCCACATAAAAGTTGTGGACAGCTAAGTTGTATGGTGTAAACTTTGCTTTGTATTATATCCCTTGGGCATGGGTGAATAGGATACCCATGGCACTAAACAACATTTTGAGAGTTCAATTAGTTGTTTGCCTAAAGTATCCTCGTTGAGTTGCTTTGGGAAGCAAGTACTGACCTTTTATGTGATGGACAGATCAAATGTATCATATGAAGAAGTTCCGATTATTTCAGAAGCCAGAAAGGTAAGAACCAAGGGCTTTGGAGAACTTGGATTTTCATTTTCAGGTGTTTTTAAGCTAAAGGACCCCTTCCTTGAGTGCAAGTCTTTCTACATTTCTCTGCTTCCTAAGCTAAATCATACCCACTAGTCTTGGAGGTAGTATCAGATTTTGAGCTTTTAGAATAGAACGTGTTTAAGGGTGTCCTACCACCCTATCATCTTGAACTTCATCGTTTAAGAGTCCTACCACTCTATTATCTTAACCTTCACTCTATCTACCGACAACTCCATGGAAGAGGTTAGCATCAGGCATAATTAAAATCAAATTACGAAAATACATTGCAGATTCATTGCTTAAAATGTAATCAGAAAAATAATACTAACAAGAGCAAGGCTTCAATATATATTAAAAGATCATAACAAATATAAAGGATGTTCCCAACTACCACTGCAGTCATGCAGATTGGAGATCCAAGAAGACAACGTTAGTGCAGTAACCAAGGTTCAGTACAGGAAGACGGACTATTAAATCCAAGGATGTTCTTTTCTTCATAAATGGCACCTCCTACCAATTAAATATAAAACAGAAGCATCAGGGAGAGTATACAAAAGACAACCAACCTGAAAGAAATATAGTCAGACTGATTGGCAAACGTTATGATACGTTTTGTATCAGGCTTGGGCACTGGAAACAGATACTTTAAAACGTTTGCTGTCCTTTGGCCGAGCTATCAGCAATCAGCAGATCCACAAATAGTTAGAGCCAAAAATATTTACACATGTAGAGCCAAACAAACATATAAATTTAGAGCCAACACATCCAGTGTAAAACAACAAGCTCGGCAGACATAAAGATAACGGGAAGAAAAAGGAAAAAGATAAAGGGGGTTACCAATTACTTCCCCACAGTATTCGAGCCATTTTCTTAAAAGCTCAGTATGAAAACTTGAAACGCATTTTTCATTCATAAAACATCTATGGTGTCCAAACATGATGTTACATAACACATCATAACTGCAGAAACTCCAGTCCTTTACAAACATTGAATCACAGAACTAAAGCATACACCTAATCGTAATGCATTTAATGCATTTACGGCTGCAATAAGCTTCATTGAAATCACAATACATCATTTAAGAATTTTAACAGATATGATTTGAAAGAATGAAACTCTTCCCTACTAGAACCGGAGAAAGAAAAGAGAATCTCTGGTGAAAATCATACATTTCCTACCAGGAAAAACCTGTAAAATTGTACCTTGGTAGAGAAATTGTTAAGAATCAAATGTGGATAAGCCTCGGGCATTGTTCCAATGGCTTTTTTGTCCTTAATGTCATGTCTTGTAACCTTCAGGAAAGTAATAGATAGATCAGAACATTGTGACCAACATGCACAAAAAGATGGTGGGCACTGTAAGAAGTAGAGCTACATACCACATTGAGCAATCCAAAGTAGGCAGTTGGACCAAAAGGTAAATGGCTAATAATTATGCCATCTGGCACACCCCGATGCTCATGAACCAACACAACATCCGTGAAATCATGTGCACGGCAAGTTTCAATAATTTCAGAAATAACCTGCAAAAGGGGAAAAATTATTTACACCACTGCAAAACGTTACTCAAAAAGTGACTCCTAATAACATCATTTTAAGGGCAGCAGCACTATGGCACATGGGAAATAAAACCGAGCCTCACCCTTCTTAACTAGCTTGTTTAAATACTCTGTCAAGCTACACATAAAATGCAATATGGACCCATATACATTCATTATATAATCCTTAAAAACTCAGACCTCAAGGTCAAATTCCAAAACAAAGCTTAAACTCAGTCCTCAATCCATTAAAATCAATGTAACCAGTCCATAAATGTCAATAAGTTTGAACTTTCCTTGGAGATGGGGCTTTTAATTAGATGTTTTTATGTAAGTCTCAAGAAGAATGGAAAGATCATCTACTTCTTTTTCTGATAAGCAAGTTAAAGGCTGTATTAGAAGAGTAACAAGAGGATGTGATGGTGTTCTGTTCAGTTGGTGGGTAAGCTAGAGTCGAGGGTAAAATGTGAAAGGCTTGGATTGGTAGCCCCATTGCGTTTGCTAAGGCTGATTTGGTAAGATTACAACAAGAGAACACTCCAAGGAGAAAAGGACCATGTTTGTACGCCAAAACAGTACGCTTTTACCTATTTTGTAGAGGTGTGGTTTTTATGCACGTATTTTCTCTACAATGAGGTTGCACGAAGGGAATTTACAGTTCGTGATTCATACAGTTCATGATCCAATATTTAGTAAAACAACTTCTAATACAATTCAAGTTTAACAACCATGACCATAATATACACTACAACGGCACAAGTAAACCTGGTCCATTTTGACAATTAAGGTCATACGGAAGATGGCGTAAATTATAAAATGAAACAATTTACGGTGAAATCACTTAATAGTGTCTAAAACCACTTGAGCAAAGAAACTGATAAATTTAGTGCAAATGTGCTTGTAATGATTAATAAAGCTTAATCATCCTTATGTCTTGTGGTATTCAGTTACTAATCCATAAGTCAGATGAGATAATTGAATTAACAAATAATAAGAATAAATAAATACTATAAATTGGAAAACCGAGCTGAAGAAAGGTACCCTGAGCAATCACACCATAAAACTACACTATGAGAAAACAAATATAGAGAGAATGATTAGCCAACCTGACCACCACGATTCATCCGTTGCGCATTAGGAAATACAAACTTCAATTCCTGCAAATAAAAAAAAAACATATTTGATAACCATTCCATGTTCAACAGCTACTGAGCTGAACGTGCATAAAGCAGAAAAAAGACAACAAAATCCAGTGTAAAATGAACGAAATCATAACTTTTCTGAACAATTGGACTGACCCAACCTTTACGAACTGTGTAAGAGGAGCACTTGGGTTCCGGGATGTCGTGAGCAGGATTTTAGGATCTTTTTCTGATGCATTAGCATACTCATCATCGATATGTGTCTTTGGAACTAGATTCAAGAAAAAAAAAACAAGATGTTACTAGCAATGTCCAAAAAAGTTCCACACATAAAAAGGAAGAAAAGAAAACTACTCAGATCATTAGCTAAATCGTAAAAAGCACATTATGGCCAATCGATGATTGTGTGATAAGAATGAGTAAGTCGAACTCCAATGAACTTTACCTACATCAGCATCAATAACAAAAGGTCCTATGATGTGTCATGTGTGCACGTTAATATTTTCTTATGAAAGTAAAAAATCTAGTGAACCAAAGAAGTGGAGCTTATGCTAAAGTGTAACTTCTAAGTTCTCACCCATCGCCCATGCCATTACATACCCTACTGTTTTGTGGACTTCACTATTCCTCCTAGTTTACCCGCGTTTATCACATACGATACGGGTTAGCATGGATAGGTGCCACCCAGTGCACAGCATGGTCAGGGAGATGTTGCAGATAGCGACCTTTAGCACACTTTTCATTAAGGCTCGCCCCCGTGTCTTGGATGGAGAAGCTACTTTTTGTCACACGAATCAGTGCGGTAGCAGTACAACAATAGTGTTGCTGTTGTACTGGGTCACGATTTGCAACCACTCCCTAGATGACAAAAAACTCCTTCCCTCAGTGCGGGAATCAATGAAGAACTAAAGAGTAGAACTTCTAAATCCAACAGGTATTTTCTGTTGCACAACTTCGTATCAACTAATTCGTACAACAGAGACTTTTGTTTTCTTGTCTAATTCCAAAATGAAACTCTGCAAATTCAGTATTTTGTTTTGTTAAACTTTCTCAGCAAGCAGATAAAGCCTTCAAAGTGCCGCCCAGAAACAAAATGCATCTTCAGTCTTGACCGATTGAACAAAATGAATCCAACTCAATACATGCATAAATCATTTCATTTATACGAGATAGATACGTACTTGCAGTGTTTTCGTCCTCTAGGTCGATTTCTTTGCGAAGTGCGGTCTCTTCGTTTCTGAGCTCGGTAGGGATTGGTTTTCCCTCTGCAGAATAGCAAAAGTCATGTATAAGCAATGAAGCAAGCCAAGTATCGAATTAAAATACAACAATTTGCGATAATTTTATCTGTTGTTCAGCCGTTTAACAGTGAGATAGAGTACCCTCAAGGGCTTCTTTGATCTTTCGCTTCTTCTCGTAAAGCAAACGCTCTTTTCCCTCCAGGCTCTTCCTGTAAATGTATTCTCTCCGCAACCGTACGTTCCTTCGCAACATATCTTCAACTGCACCCTACTTCAGCTCCTGCCTCTTGCGCTTATCTATAATAATTGCATATGTGGAGAGAGAGAGAGAGAGAGAGAGAGAGAGAAGGTAGGGTTCAAGGAGGGGTAGGGTTTACAGGTTCAACAGCAATACCGGAAGTGAAACAAGAAACGACGGCGTGCAAGCCGCAAGCCATTCTTTCTTCCGCCAAAATTATTGGGGCTACTGAAGTTACTATTTTTTGTTATTTTTTAAAAAAATTATCAAATTTGTATTAAATTTTTTAAATTAGTTATTTATTTTTATAAAATAAATTTTGAAAAGTAAAGAACATCAACAAATATAACTTAATATTTAGTAATTTTTTGTGATATTTAATAAATTGAAAAATTGAAAAAAAATCTAAATAAGACAACCGTAAAAATAATAAAGAGAGCAAAAAATATATTTTTATAATTTTTTCTATTAAGTGAGTTTTTTATACTTTATGTCGTAATTTTTTTATTTTTAAATTTTTATCTATAATTTAAATAATTTATCGGAAAAAATTTACGCTAATCTAATAAGTATTTTAAAATGACCAAAAAGATAACAAAAAAATACTGCATAATTTTTAATATTGTTCCGTCAGCTCGAGTAATTGACAACCTAGTCGTGCACTCAGACTAGATTTTTGTTTGTTTTTTATTGGACAGTGGCATGAAATTAATTTTAGTGGATTTCTATCAATTGAAATTATCTCTCATTCATATCTCCTTCCACATTATAACAAAAATGGATGACGAATAATATTGTACATTTATATGCACATTTCTTTAAAAATTAATATCATGAGGCATATAATTGACTTTCTTCGTAAATTTAGCTTGATTCAAATTTAACGTTTTGATAATAAACGGTGAACTAGTTAAAACAATTTGAAAACATAATATTTTAAATTTGAGTATTTTCCTAGATTTATAAAGACAAATAATATAAAAATACTGTTAAAATCGAAAGACGCCGTTAATTTAGTCATCTTCTTTTGTTCTAGGCCGTAATATACACGGCATCATCATGCATTATTTTGTTTGTTTGATGAGAGGTTTTTTAAATGAGGTAACTTCTAGAAATCAAATTGTTTGAATGTCAGATTCATCGACTATTACTTAATTTCTAGAAATCATATTCATCGGCTACAGTTTTATTGTCAATCGAAAAAGTTTACATTACACAATGCATTATAAATATTGAGAAATAAGTTGTAAGTCTGACTTAAGAAAATGAAACAAAATGAATAATTTTCGTGTTTTTTTGCTTCCAATCTTAATTAATGTGAACGAAACATATGCCTTCTAAAGCAAAAGCTTTTTGAGATGCAACTTTTTGAAAACATTTTGCATAGTGGAAAAGAACACTAACTAGTTTTGGTCCAAAGTCTACTTGAGGAACCAATTTGAGGAGATTTTAGGTTTGCAGGCATGAGAATTATATGTATGCTGCAAGTACAAGTATGAAAGCACCAATTCACAAGAATCCTTGCACCTCCTCCCCTCATTATACATATGTAAAGGAAAAAAAGTGATGAGAAACTTTTGAAATATGCATGTTAAGTAAAATGCTTATAGGTTAGTCAAATGACTAAGTCGGTGTTTCGCAGTGATTCTAGAAGTGTTTTTTAGATTATGAGATTCTGTAATTTTAATTATGAAATTTTCAAAATAGACCTTTAGAGTTATAATCTCAAAAGTAGTTTGGGTACGTAGTTTAGGTCCAAAACTACTTTTGAGATTCTGATTTTGAATTCTAAAATTTTGTTACTATTCTACCTTTATACTTTTTAATAATTTACAAATACTACCCTCATATAATTTACGGTAATGAATTATTTTTTGGGGACAATCTTTAAGCTTTATTAATGGACTATTTTTTGGTAATGTGTTTTGGATATATTGTATTTTTTGTCTTGTAATGAAGATAATACGTGGAGTTAATGTATTTTGAATTTTTTGTTTTTTGGGTTATGTAATTGAGGTAACATGTGAAGCTAATATGTTTTGGATTGTATTTTTGACATATAATAGGGCTAACGTGTGGAGGTAATATATTTTGTATGTTGTGGCAATAGCAATGTAATAAAAGACGGTAAATATATTTTACATACTTTTATAATTATTGTATTTTAAGATTAATTCAATTTGTAAATATAAAAATTATTTGACTATATTTCAAAATACGTGAGGGAAAATTTCTAAATGTACAAATAAGGAACTACAATATAAAGACATTATGATCAATTGTTCACCCACAATCTGATAATCTTATTATACTACCAAAATACTTCACAAATTCATAATTTATTTTACACAGTTCTATCAAACACTTCACAGATTCTGATTATGAATTTTTCTTTATCTAAAATTCCAAAATCAGAATCCCAAAATCAAAAAACACAGCAAAAAATCCCTCCCAAACACTCTCTAAGCATTTTATCTACAAATCGATGCATGAGGTGAGGCTGTCATGTTCTACCAACCCTCTGAAAAAGTCAGGTCGTAAAATAGCTCGTAGGAAGTCAAAAGCAAGCAAAGTCAAAGGATAGGTAATTGAATAGTACATTCCCAGCTCTCTTCGAGCAAAACCTTGCATGTCTTGTCATATATTTTCAATTATTGGAGAATAGACAAATTTCGTTAACTAGTTAAAAAATAACATATCACGTGACTATCTTATCAAATCTAGGTGTACCACAAGGTTAGATGCCAAATGAAACAACTGTTGAACTCATTGAAGAGAATGTTGTAATTGGGAGAACCTCTCATCACTCATATTTATAAAATAATATAAGAAACCCTAAAAAGCAAAAATTATAATAATGACTATAAAATCCTAATAGGTACAGAGACGATAATACTGCTAATAAAGCATACTAAGAAAGTACAAAAGCAAAATAAGAAAGTACAAAGACAAAGGAAGAAAGCAAAGAAGCAGCCAATGTGGACACTAATCTTTGCTATTAAATATGAAAAAGAAAACCTTAGGAAAGGAAAAACACCACCACAACAGTCACTTTTGCTTTTGCTTTTGCTTTTGCCTTCCTTCTCTTTTGCTTTCTTGGTCAAAATTTGAACATATTGATGTTAGAATTGTCTCACGTCATCTAGGCTGGTCTTCTTTCTTCTATTTATTGCAAGCCGATTTTCAAGATTGAGTCAGACTCATGGGTTTCTTGAACAATTGAAAGGCATGAAATTCATGATGGTAATACATGCTAGCAATATCCATGATCTAAGATCAAGATAGGAAGGCTAAGAAACATGAAATTTTTATTTTACATCAGTATCCTAGTTCCTATAATCACACTAGTTTACACTTACTGGTATCATAAAGAATGAAAAAGATTTAACTGATGTAAAAATGTATGGGGAATGGAATGTGTCAAAAGTAACTGGGTTGAAGCTGCAAAAGCTCAAGTTGTGCTAGTAAATTAGCAGTCACCGGTTTCAGTTTCGGATCACCCTTTTGAGCCAAATCAATAAGCACAACCTGAGCAGATTCTCCATACTCCATGCGGTGAGCCTCGACTCTAAAAATTCTTCCCAAGATCCACAGTGCTTTCTCTTGAGACTTAACTGTTCCTTGTTCTAAAACTTTAATAATGGGTTGAACACCTGATACTTTAACTATGTAATTACATCCGTTTTCCAGAATCTCATCTTGCAAAAGAGTAGCAAGGGCAGCCAAAACGGCCTCATCCGTGTCCCTTTCGTTACTCTCCAAAACTTGGATCATTTTGGGAATAGCACCTGACTTAACCAAACATGTGCCCTTTGCAGAGCAGTGAGAGTAGTGAACTTCGCAAAAATCAACGTTCGAAGGAGGGATACAGAACCATCGCGTTGTTTTGGTCTTTTTGAGAGAAACGGTGTTTTGTGACAGCTGAGATAGTGCGGTTGCAGCCCTAGATTTCGCGACATGGGATCCCTTTGTGAGTAACTTCACAAGCAATGGAATTACACCTTGTTCAACAGAAAACACTTGTAGTTTCTTGTCAGAAGGAACTGTAAACCGAATGAAGATACCCGCGATGCTCTCTTCTAGCCACCTTGTTGTGGGGGTTGAATTTGCTGGGGTTGAACTTAGTATAGATATCAGAATGGGTAACAAGTTTGCCTTCTTAATAATGTCTGTGACTTTCTTGTCACTAACTGGAAGATTACTTAGTATCCCAACAGCACAGGCCTTTTCACTCTCAGATGAACTAGATGATACGATACCTATAATAGCATTGAGATGAACTTCCCCAATCTGTTCTGTTAGCTCTTCTGATAAATTGCTGGAAAGAGTGTATATCAAGTCCAAAGCACCCGTCCTGATTTTCGTGTTATTTTCTGTCAAAAAGGGTAACAGAAGCTGAATAGCGCCATCTTCCTTCATTTTCCTTCTGACTTTGGATGCACTTTTATGTTTAGCAATGCTGTTGAGTGCTTGTAAGAGGTGGTTTTGAATCCCTGGACTCGAAAGGTTTAAAAGGGAAAGCATTTGCTGAGCAACATCTTGGTTAACAACAAGGGATTCAGACTCCGCGACTCTTGAAAGGATGGCAGAAGCTGGTTCTCGGAGAGTCATGAGGACGGATGTGACTGAGAAGAGGAGCTGGAGGAGAGAGGATACAAGTCCGGTAGTGACTAACCGTTGGATGTTTTCTTTTAAGGTGGATAGGTTTTGCAATGCAGTCAGGGCTGAGAGTTTTGCTTCCAGTTTTCCTGCTTGGAACATTCTGACTAGGGGTTCGATTGCACCGTCTGAACCGAGGGAGGATTTGCTTTGATCTGTGAGTTCCATTCTGGAAAGTGCAGTTGCCATCAGGATCTTGCTCATGTCTGAACCTGCAGAAAGGGGAAGATATCACAAATTCGGTTGTGAAATATGAACTTGGAATCATCCAATCCAACAGTAACATAACTTGCAATCTTTGTGCATCACCTAAAAGTATGTAAACAAGCAAGTGGACAGCCAAAACCCCTTCCATCCCTGAAAGCAGCCACCCCATTGCTCTAAGTATTGACTTTCCACTTGCAATGTTCTCCATTTGGTTAAAGGGTTTTCATCTAAAAATGTTAGACACAAATACGGACACGGATACGGACATGGACACAGACACGAAATACAAGCTAGAAGCATTCACATGACTACGCCTAGCTGCACCTCCCATAGAAATACTAAACTCCAACAAACAAGGTTTTGGTTTCGCGATAACAAGACTGTGATCTGTAAATGTCATGTCCTGGTATAAAATGTGAAACTTCATTGCTTCTATTCACTGGCAAATGATATGAAACATCTTATTTTTCTTCTAGTACCCAAGCACTACCAATTTTTGGATCTTAGATTTGTAGGAGACCATTCATAGAAATTGAGACTAATGCAACGTGTGTCAATTACCAAAAACGACTCGAGCACTAACTCAGTCCCTCGGGACAAAATTGTCATAGAAGGGATGCGAATAATATTTGTAACCACTCTCGAAGCATCACACGGATTCAGCCTCAGCTGCCCATGATATTGTAAGAACGGAATGGAAGGGGAAAAAATGATTCTATGTGAGGAAGCTCTATCAATAGAAGCATTCTAGCCTTTTTTTTAGAGAGGAACAATTCCCTCGTCTGAGAACCGTCATTTACACACTATTTATCCTCACTAAAAAGAGCGATTGAGAATCTCGAGAACCTAAAATGAAAGCAAAGATTGTTATGGATTACCTTCCTTTAGGTACTGGACTAGGGGCTTGAAGTAACCAGCCTCTGCCATATGAAGAGCATTCTGAGTATTACTCGACAAAGCATTCAACAACCTCCCTGCATCAATCGAAGCCACTGGGTCTTCCCCATTTAAAACGGCAACCAGCATAATTATAGACCCTTGAATTCTCCCAATCCTTCTTCTAACTGCAGTAATGTCTGAAAGGCTCAGCAAAAGCCCCACAGCCTCCCTCTGTTCGTCCTCATCACGCGACAAAGATTTCACCAACGTCGTCAAATACCCAGAATCTGCCATCTTTTCCTGCACTCAGTGACTAATACTCAATAACAAGTTTCAACTGTAATTCAGTGAGCAAGAAAAAAATACCAAGTTTGATGCCTCCTATGTAGTATACCTTGTATTCGTCATTCTGTGATGTGAGACTTCTTAGAATCTGAATTACAGTCAGCCGATTATGCGGTTTACTCGTGCCCAACCGATTAAACAAAACTGGGATTACCCCCTCTTCATTAATCCACTCGCTCGTGAACATGTTATCCTTAATCAACAAATTTAAGGCCGAAAGCGTGGACTTAAATTCTTCATCTTCTCCATACTTGAGCTGCAACACAACGTCATCAATGCTGAGAGTAATTTTATCCTCTCCCGTGTCTTCCTCAATTTCACCCTCTGTTTCCCCTGTTTGATCTGTATCCCCTGTTTTCTCTGTTTCCCCATCATTCAGTAACTCTGACTCGGAGCTCGAATCAAACCTCACACTCATCATTTCTCTGCGCAAGGTCTCGATATCTTGTTTATTATCCATTGGAACATCATGACTAGCGAAGAGCACAAGCCCCAAAGACCGTCCCAGATCATGGGTAACGTCTTCAATTTGTTTCTTCAATTGGAGATTACTGCTTGCTCTTCTCATCATCAAGGCCTTGGCTCTCCTGATCTCTGTCTCGAGAGATTCCACGGCTTTTCGAATTGGAGAGGTACACATGAGCTTGTTTTGCTTCAGGTCGCTGAGAATTGGACCCAATTTTTCAATCAAAATAGAGTATTCGAAGAAGGATTCGTTTTCGTTCTCCGAGTCTTTGGGGGAGGTTACTGTCTCCGAACCCATCTCTGCAAATCTACTATCTTCCATGTTTGCGAGCACAACGAGAGAGAGAGAGAGAGGGGGGGGGGGGGGGGGGGGGGAGGGAAATCAAAGATTGATTGAGACTCTGTCTCTGCTGTATATAGTATGTGGGTATGAGGGTATCTATATATAGATTTCTTGCTTTCTTCGTCCTTTAACGTAGAACACAAGGTAAGAAGAGAGTCTTGGGTGGAGAAAGAGAGAAATCAAAGACTGAGAATTTGAGAAGGAACAGGGGATTTTATAATAACCTGCTGGTAGATGCAACTTCCAGATATACTCCTAGAAAGCGGGAGAGAGAGAGAGAGAGAGAGAGAGAGAGGAAAGACTGGGACAAAGGGGTATCTTGGGTTTAGCTGTGGGTCTTCTTCTTCTTCTTATATTGTATTAGCGTGGAAATAGCACAAGTGTACAAGGCCTAAGTCCAGAAGAGGGAGAGTGTGATTTACTTCTGCCTGCAAAGCGCATAGTGTGGGGAAGAAATCTAGTCCAGAGAAAACGCGGGAGTTCAATGGAATGTAGCAGTTTGTATGGTTGCCGAGAAAGGCATCTTATTATCCTCTCTCTCTCCTCTCTCTAAAACCCTGACTAGTAAAAGAACGACTACTACTTCTTCCCTCTTCAACTTCCACTCGGAGCAACGCGTGGGAGACTGGGAAGACGAGGTCAACTCTCTCTCTCTCTCTCTCTCTCTATATATATATATAAATATATTCCTCTCTCTTTCATGTCAGTCTTTTTTTATTACTCCTATATTTTCGGGTTTTAAATGCGGCAGCTACTCTCCAAGATGGGTCTGCCGGCGTATATAACGATATATATATATATATATATATATATATATATATATTGAATGAGTAAAACCTCTCCGGTTTAAATTAATCGGTATTAATATTATTATTTTTAACATTATTTCATTTTAATTTTTATTAAGTTCTGTTTTAATTCTTTTACCTAATAATCCATTTTGAAAAGGAATTTAAGAAAAGAGAAAATATGAACAAAAGCCTATTTTCATTGTTTTTAATGTTTTGACGCCATCTTATTTAAATTTTTGTAATTTCAATTCATATTTTATATTTTTTTTATTTCTCTCGTCGAAATGAATGAAGTAACGCAAAAAAAAAAGGGCAATCATACCAAAAATCACAAAATACTAAATAATACTGCATATCTTTAACCAAAAATTATTTAGCCCAAACTCAACTTAATTATTTAATGTTATTGAATTATAATGTGATATTTTCACATGACACTCTCAACAAATTAAGTAGCGATAAATTTTTTAAATTACACATTTACACAAATATCATGCGTTACTCCGAAAGTACTCAATAATTAAGCATATTGAATTGTACATGGCGTTAGTATGATAATAGAATTACGTAAAATTAGAAATAAAGAAAGGTTTGTATGTTTAATTTAATGCCTCAACTATATTTCAACTACTACATTTAAGTTATGTTTTGTTTGACAGAATCAAAGTTAAAATAGAATAATTATTCCAATAAAATTATAGTTCTCATATTTAATTTATCAAAAACTTAATCTAATATATAAAAGGAGAATAACAGTTCAGTGTCTCTCTATTTTATTATTGTATTAACTTTTGCCCTTTCTAAATTATCAAAGTAAAATTTATATATTACATTTGAAATGGTCTTTGGAGAGAGTGCTCACAGATAACTGGAAAGACAAAGAGATAAAATACTTCTTAATTGATTCCATTTAAAACTCAATAAATCGCTTTAGATTTTTTCGGCGGCTTAATAAAATGATTTGAAACAATACGAACCTCCTACATAAAGTTAATACGAAAATGCTTACAACACACATAAATAACGTTCTGAGTAATTCAGCAAAGATATCTCCTCCTATTTTAATTATCTAGAAGCTTTTCAAAAAAGCACTCGAACAATACGAAATGACTCTATTTGTCAAAAAGACTCAATTTTTCCAGTTGTTCCACTCCTATTTACCCGCTCATTCCTCTGACTTTCTACCTTCTATTCGACTCCTACCCTACTAAGGCCGTTCCAACCCAGGGTTACCTTTTTGTAATTTACTGTTGGCGTACTTTCTTTTTTACTACAGCATAGGCTTTCGTCCCTTCATCTATAGGTGATAACTTGACTTCGTCATCGCTTATGACTTAGTATATGAAGCTGTGTAGACTATGTAGTGATCGGTCTTTCCACCAAATTTTTTTCCATGTCAACTGCAACGATAGAGTGAAAGTTCTCTTTAAAATAAGAAAGAGGAGAAAAAAGATACTACCATCTATCTCGATCAGTTTCTCCGCGTTGGAAGACGAGTAGGGTTTCACATTATATATGTGGCCACAGAATTTTTAATTGTTCAACGCTCCACGGTGTCTTCTGTCATTGTTGACATCTCCCACATGTAGGGCAATCAGCCAATGTCTTTCTTTATGCCAGAAGGGCAATCTCTTGCTTTGTCTTCATATTTCTCTCACCTTTTTACTGTTTTGTTGTTTTTTGGAAAATTACTGTTTTGGTTTACAATTTCAAAATTACGAATATAATGATAAGTACAATATTTTTTTTACGAAAACATGGTGAGCATAAAGATCTCTGATTGGTCAAGATTTGCACTTTTAGGTCACCTTGGAAATTCATGACTTGCACCATGGGATTTCCTAACTGATCAAGACTTGTACCATTGCGTGCACTGACTTGTACTCTCAAGCAAAATGACTTGTATTTTGAGATAGATTGACTTGCACTCTGATTCCGTAACCGGTCAAGACTTGCACCATTGCAGGTATTGACTTGCACTCTCAAAAAAACGACTTGCACTTTGAAAATTCCTAACTTGCACATTGAGACAGATTAATCTTAAATTTTTTGACCGGTCATAAAATGTGTATGATTATTATATTTTTAAGAATTAATTTTTTAAAGACTGTATTTTGATAATTTCAAAATTGTGCACCGTGAATGTAAAAATTATTTTTGGGTCAATGTCACTGTTCCGTAATATTCTCTTGTTTTTTTCCCTTTATGGTGTGAATGTATTTCCTTTATCATTTTTTACATTTTTTAATTCTTTTTTGTTTATTTTACTTCTCAGCAACCAAAATCAGAGCATTTATAGTGCTAATTAAATGGACAAAAAAGTCACCATGATTGTGGTTTGTTAATTATTCCTTGAAAATAACATATAATTCCCTTTCTAATAAAAAAACACTACTTTTATCTATCATGTAATCCCAGGGAGGCATGTACCCGAAAATATTTTCTAAGTGAAAAATACATTTATAGAGTGGAAACACCAGACATTACTAAAATCTTCATAAATTTTAGTCAATCTTAAAAACCCGTGGCATCGCATGTGCCTACCCTCGTGTAAAAACAATGATCATTCTATCAAAAAATTAAATAATCGCCATTCCGTTCTGTTCTTTCTTTGTGTTGATATAAATACGCTAATATTTTATTAATTTATATCAAATATGAATATATTAATTTCATAACTATAAAAAGAAAAATTAAAATATCTTCTCTCTCTTTCCTCTCGCTTTTACTTTCTCTCGCTGGACTCACTATTCATAAAGATTTTCAAATTTTCTCTATCCTAAATCTCCCTTCCCTTTCCACCTCAATTGACCCAGTCATGTGTTCCTATGATTTCACTACAGGCATCTGAATTTTATTGCAAGTTAAAAGCATATATGTTATTTTTCTTGTTAAAGCATATGGACAATAATGGATTTTATTGTATATTACGCACAGTAAAATGTATTGTGCACCAAACGATATCATTTTGGCGTACAAAATACTGACTTAATAATTGGGCACTGACTGCATAAGCGTGCCAAAACGACATCGTTTTTGCGCGCATCATGCCCTGCTGTGCATTGCACCCAACAGTCTCCCCCATTCCGACATTAATAACTTGTTCTATTACTTCGTTCTGATACCCAAAAACGCCTCAGTTCATAGCACCAAGCTTCCTTTTGCAATTTTAACAATCTTCCTTTTTTCTGAATTTTCCTCTTGCCATGGAACTCCCTCTTGAAACATTTTCAGTGTGTGTTAGCAATTTATACATCGTCTATGTTGGTCCTCTTTTTTTACTTATAAGTTTTGAGTAATTCTTACCTTTCAAGCCAATTTTCAAAAGTGAGTTAGGCTCGTGGGCTTCTAACATGGTATCAGAATTAGATTCATTACGTAATTATTACACACACGGATCATGTAGTCTAACCTTTAATTGTCTTCACATATGCATTACATGCATGCGTCACGTGAGGGAGGGTGTTAACGAATCTCATATCGCCTATGTTGATCCTTCTTCTTCTACTTATAAGCTTTGAACAATCAAAAAGTTGAGTCTTATTTCTTCTTCTTCTGGCAGCATTTCTCAGGGCATTTCCTTTTCCTCTTTTCTGTTTTTTACCTCCTTCATGCCACAGAAATCAAACAGATAGATACCACTAACAACAGCTAAAAGCTTCACCAAAACTTACAGATTTTATTAAATAAACAGACAGTAACAACATTCAACTAGATATTTTTTAAGAGCATCCTCTGAAAACAGAGAAGACTCAAATTAAATCCAACTAGGACTTATTTTAAAACGATTATGGCTTAGCTTGCTGACATCAGGCTTCATGAGAAATTGTTCGGTAAGCATGTAAAATCGTGCAGGGGTGCCAATGCGTTATTGAGCAATCTCTCAGCAAGGAGGCATCCCCATAGCGTAGTGTGCTAGGCGTTTGACTTCTTGGTAGAAGTCATTCACCAAGCATGCAAAATCCGTGCAAGGATGCCAACACGTCATTGAGCGTATTTAAATTTCCAGCATTCCAAACGGGCAACATCATCTCTCAGCAAAGAGGCATCCCTTGGGCAGAAGATGTGGCTTTTGGGCTTGAAAGGCCGTTAGCCAAGCATGCAAAGCCATTTGGGGGTGCCAATGCATTGTCAAGGCCAGTTAACTTTTCAGCATTCCAGAGGGACAAGGTCACCTCTTTGCAACAAGACATCCCCGCCCGCCTTAGTGTGCTCGGCGTCTGACTTATTGAGCTCGGTGTCTGACTTCTTGAGAAAAGTCATTCGCCAAGCATGTAAAGTTTTGCAGGGGTCCCAACGCGTCATCAAGGGCATCCTCTCAGCACGACTTAGCATGCTTGCTGTCTAACTTCTTGAGAGAAGTCGTTCATAAGCATGCAAAATAGTGTCAATGCTTCGTCAAGGACATCCTCTCAACAAGAAAATATTTCCGCACGGTTTAAGATGTTCGGGCTTCATGAGAAATTGTTCTCCAAACATGCAGAGCAGTGTAGTTTTCAATTGTTTTGTGTTGGAAAATCTGAACGAACAACGTTCAAGCCCACGACGCCCCTTACGGATTTTGAGAACAATGAATTACTAAACGAAAAACAAACAAACGTGCGTAATAGAAAAATAGAAAGAAAAGAACAAGACACAAGATATACATGAAAAACCTCAACACGAGGAAAAATCAAGAGAGCCACACTAGTCCACTATGAATCGAATAAATTAGTACAAGTTTTCTTACAATCTCTCAGAGATTTTGTGTTTTCTCTTGACTCTCTCTCTCTCTTGAAAGATTATCTATTCTCTCAATAAATCTCTACGCAATATCTTAGGGAACCTTCCTAAAAAATAAATACCAAATCATATATCAAAGCATATCTCTTAGGAAACCTTCTAAAAAAGATATATATTAAATCTCTAAACAATAGGAAAAGATTGGATCCTAATTAGATTAAGAAAAAACAAATCTTGAAGATTTTGCATAGGATTTTCGCTCATTCTCTTATTACCGGTAGTATTAGCCACTACCGATAATCTCAGACACTGTCCAAAAAGTCAGTAACATTTACTACTGATAATTCTAGGTACTATTAACACTTATTACCGGTAATACGAGGCACTGTTCAAAAATTTTACTTTTGACTTCAAGACACTAAATTAATCCGCACGGATATTTCAGTAAGAGTTTTCACCTCCTAACATTTTGACCTATCATTTTTTGGTGCAAAAGAAGGAAACAAGTTGAATGATTGAGAAGTGTTCTAAAGGGCAAAACGGCTAGTTTCGTTGAACCACACCGCCAGCAGCCCCTCAACTCCACCCATACTTTGAAGGATAAAAATGAGATTTCGATTCCAAACACGGAATTTGCGTCAGTATCGGCATGAAGCCAAAGACAGTTATGCTTTGCTGTAACCCCCTCCTCTCTCCCTTCCCGCCACGTCCCCTCAAAGATGGCACGTGGGACTCTCTCTCTCTCTCTCTCTCACACACACACACACACACACGATACATCTGTATGTATCTCTGCACATCTTCGATGAGAAGTTGCTGCAACTGTCCTGGACATGAATGCGGAGAGCTTAATCGCTTCGGCGGCCATCAACATAGGTCTGGCCTTCATAATCCTCTCTCTCTTCTCCATCCTCAAGAAACAGCCTTCCAACGCCGGCATATACTACGCCCGTCGTCTCGCTCTTCGTCACGACATCCCTTTGGACCGCTCCTTCACTCTCCACCGATTCCTGCCT
>JABCMJ010018379.1:0-13860 GCA_014822125.1 Arbutus unedo | reverse complement strand
GGTGGAATTCTTGTTGGTAGAAGTGGAGTGTCGCACAAAGAAGAGGTAGAGGAAATACACGTCCAGATCTAGATTCTCAATGTGTGACGCAAGTAACACCTTATCTGCTTTCTACTCAGCGTAAGCTTTTTTCAATTTTTGCTTTTCATTTCAACTTATTATGTTTGACCTTACAATTGCAAATACTAAACCTTAGTATTGGTTCCAATCTTGGGATGCTGTTGGAAGCTGGAATGTTTTTTGATATAGTATCAATCTTTTTGATATACGGACAGAGACTGACATCATGGATGTGGATATGGGTGCTATTATTTTCGTGCAGCTCCTTTGCTACACCTGCTGCTGTTTTTTGTTGCACCTGTTGCTTTTTTTTGTGCAGCTCATTTGCTTTGGCTACGAAGCATATGGCCGTTTTTTTGTGCAGCTCAATTAGCCCCACTGATGTCGCTGCTATGCAGTATATGGCCACTGAGCATATGGATTTCATAAGGAAAAATGGAAATGAATTACATAAGGAAATGGGAAATGGATTACATAAGGAAAGTAGGAAATGGATTACACAAGAAAAGTAGGAAATGGATTACATAGGCAAATAGACTTCATAACATAGATTCTCTTTCTTAATTTAAATTACAGTTACTTAAATACCACTGTAAACAAGGCAATCATGCTAATAACTACGGAATGATGAAACATTTTCAGCATAGACACGTTTGCTTCAAGCACTTGGACCCTTATCGATAGGCTTGTTGAGTTATTCTTTTCTTCAACTTCATTTGTCGGCACATTCATTGGTTGAGAGGTCCAGGCACTAGCGTTCTCTGCTTTGCACCATTCCCACAGCGCACATTCTTTATATGGGCATGCATAATAAAGCTTTCCTTTATTTCTCTCATTATTTGTGACCCTAAGAATGGCATTAACCCGAAATGACACATTTTGTTCCAAATCCTAAGGATACTCACGGTACTAGACGACATGTCCATAACCGGAAAAAAAAATTACATGACCAAATAAAAAAATAAACAACTAATGCATTTATAAAAAAAAAAATTGATTACTTACCTTAAGGTTTTAGTGAGGTGAGGGGGAAATAAAGAATGTACGCCTTGGGAAGATTTTTGTTCAGTTTTATAGCAATCAGCAAGATAATTTAGACATAAAGGCAAAATAAAATGATGGCATCAGTAGAAACTAACTCTTTTCTAGCAGAATGTAATAGGAGAGGAGTAACAGAGTAATAGTTTCAAAAAAAGGGGAAATTAATTAGTGTATTTTCTCAAACCTCAAGGAAGATCCCTTCAATTGTTAGAAACTCTAAATTGAAAAGTTCACTTCACTACTTAATTATTAATTCTTTTATTATAACGCACCAAAAATATGAGGCGTTACATTGCAAACTCTTATGTTTACAATTAGAGTTTAATTCAACTATTAATTTTTTGTTGCAAGTCAACTCGCCCTAGGATTTCACATCCTTATTTGTGTACAATTGGTCCTGAGCTAATCAATTTAAGAACTTATTCTCGTTCAATCTTTTACTATTTAACTATTTTTTCTCAGATTGAAAAATATAATTCTCTTCTTGATAACATATCCACGGATAAGAGCACCGTCGAGTTAACTACTCACCTATTTTCTACATAAACCGATAATTAAGTTAATCAGATTTTATCTCATTCATTAAATAATTTTGTTGGCCAATCGTTTCCTGATACCAGTCACATCCAGAGCTGTCATCATGACAAACCCAAGCAATACTATATAGTAAAGATTCCTCAGTTTTCAACGAGAATGACAGTGAGCAATGACAACCCCAAGATTTTGGGTGCCCAAATCAAACTCTTTAATTGGGGCAATTTATGTATTTTTCAAACAAAATATATACAGCAAAAAGTCTTCATAAAGGACTATTACAAAAACATTACCATTCAAAAAAAATAAGAATATAATTACTTCAAAATAAATAATCATTTTAGTAATTTACAACGTATTATTTGAATATTATCCTTCTCGTACATTTAGCTACAAACGCTCTAATTAAGTTATGATAATCAAGCTTTTTCACCAAAGTCATTTCAATGGACAATATAGTAAATTTATTATGTCTTTCTTCAAACATAATTGATTAGAAATAAGTCTTGATAAATTTTAATCGTAAAAAATTTCTTTTTTAGTGCAATGTAACTTGTATTGTCAATAATATTTTGTATGCAACCCATGTAGTCGGAAGAGAAAACTTCTTTGATTAGGACTTCAGATTTAATCACTTCATCTACTTTTTACTTCTTTTTTTTTTTCTTAGATCTAGAAAGATACTTTAGACGAGACATATTAGGTTAATATTCAAAACAATCTGCAAATTATTAATAAGAGTTGTAGAATTTAAAGATTTAAAGTTTAAAAAGCTTTTAGAATTAAAAACACAATTAAAAAATCAATTCTCAACCAAAAATAAAAAGAAACAAAATTAGTCATATTTATGGGTTTTCTCAAAATTTAGAGTTGAAGGTTTCGCCTAAAATAAATTTCATTTTATTCAATCGATCAACACCTAAAAATAAACTCTATTGAAGACCCACATCAAACCCCATGCATGTCATTAGTTGATGCTAATGAATGATTCCTACTATAAAGCTGAAAAGTACTAAACCTTTAACAGTTAGATTCTTACATTAATTACAAAAATTCTTAATTGATGAAGATGAAGAAGAATATGAAAATTAAGAGATGACAGAAAAAATAGTCTCAATTGTTTGTTGATGTAGCACAAATTCCCTTTACTGATAGTTCCACTTCCACCACTAACCACTATTGCCAATTTCCCCATCTAACTTAGTGATTCTGGAAAACCTTCGCTTAGTTGCTTTTAAAATAGGCCTCAAGTTTTTAAATAATTAAATATTATCGTTGGACTTGTTTAGGTTATTGATACTTAAAATGAGCCTATTTTATGTAAAAACAAGTTTAAAACTAAAAAAATTGGGCCTCATATCCTAAAGAGACCCAAATATTTGTGAAAATCTTAAAATTGAATTTATATAATCATAAAAAATCTTACTTAATGAAGATGAAGATGGAAATTAGCATATGATAGAAAAGAGGGACCTTGATCACTTGTTGGTAGCACGGATTCATTTATCGCTAGTTCCACTTCCACCACAACCCACTGTTTTTTTTTATTTTTCCCACCTAGCTAACTCAGCTTCTCCCGATTTGGCACAAAAGGAGGTCGTGGAGAATCTTGTTTTAGTTAATTCTAAAATAGACACAAGTTCTTAATTATATATTTAAATATTATCACTGGACTTTTTTGAATCTTTGAGACTTAGAATAAGCCTATTCTATATAAAAGCAGCCTTAACTAAAAAAGTAGACCTAATATACTGGATAAAACCAAATATTTGGGAAGCCCTTATATTTGGGATTTTTTCGTGGACGAGAAAAGGGTGCATATCTTCATGGTCTTTCGAACAGGATCAGTTCTAACAGTAAATAAATTACCCAATTAGTTCAAACGATGATAGCAATATAATATACATGTGTATAGGGGCAAAAATAAAAGCGAGAGTGAGAGTTAAACCGTCTTTAAAAAATTATCATATGCTATCATATGATGTAGATTAATTTACATTTACATGAATAATAAATAGAGTGAGAATTAAAAATGAGGGCGATCGAGCCAAAAGTTGTAACATCATGAGTTAATAAAAAAGGAATATGCAAATATAACATCGAAAAATGTGGCCTACCCAAAATCCACTGTCAGAATTGAAAAACGTAAGAATCTGTCAATGTTATGGGGCCAAAGGATTGACTACGGTTGCACTGTAACCGTTCACTTGGTGACGACCACACTATATTTAATAATACTACTTTAAACATATCTATGTGAGCTTTCACGAAATTTAGGACACGTAAATACAAATTGAAATTACAACTAAATTTGCCGACGAGGAACTGGGTCGGTGTAACGCCTCGTTCCTTTTTTAGGCCCACGTGTCAACCTCTTTGTCAGTTTCTAGTTACGGGCAGACCATGTTGTGGGGTTTCAGTTGACCAGTCAACCCTCCAACATCTCCTCATGCACCTGCTCTCACTTCTCGCAAACATTTCTTTTCTTTTCTTTTTTTAAATTTTGGGATCCATTTCTCTACCCCACACAATCTTTTAGGTGAATGTACATTTCGGGAATGTAAATTCCAGAACAACCCTTTCAAGTTTCAACTCACTCTATATTAATTTTCTTAGATAAATAATTCACAGAATATGTATTGTTTGATTGAAAATGATAGAACGATTAAATTAAATGTAAGTTTGTTAGTGAAGATAAAAATTATTCTTACAAAAATTCAGACATTGTGTTAAGATTCTAATGCGTCAATCACGAGGATCTTTTCAATAAGTGTGAAGGGTGTAAAACAAAGATATGATAAACACCAAAATAAAATGATTTAACTTTAATTAAATAAACAACGCAAACAGATCAATAGAACAAGATTCTAGCAGAAGTGTTTTGTAAACTACTCATGTGATGGCACATGAAATACTATCTGTTAAAAAAATTAGGATAAATTACTCTAATGGTCTTGTAGTTTGGATTTTATGTCACTTTAATTTTTACCATTCGAAATGATTCAATTTTTATATTCAATTTAGTATTTTTGTGTCAATTAGAGATAATAAATAATGCCCGTTTATTTTCTTAACAGAAAAGCCAAATGCTGATGTATTCTAAGAATATTTTTGTAACTTAATTTTTTTTATTATTCTTTGCACCATTCTCTCTCACTATACACACTCTCTCTCTCCCAACTCCATTGACAACCATCCCAACCTACACCACTTCCACATCATGAACCCACCAGACTTTCTATCGGTGATCAAATAGATGGAGAGGGAAGAGTGAGAAAACTATCTGGATTCTAAACTCTATTTGCTTTCTTGATTCGAGCACTTTGGTTTCAACAATGGAGAGAAGCACTCTGGTGAGGAAGGCTCACACTTCCACAGCAGAGAATTCAACTGAAAAATTTCACACGATGGATTTAATCTTCCGTCAATGGGTTTAATCCTAAAAATTAGTATATCCTCAACACTATCGTAGTCCCCTTAAACTCCTCTGTTCATCCCCCACAAAATAGAGGCCACCATCCTTCATATTCGAATTTCAATCTAGGAATTTTTCTTTTCATCATAAATTCCAAGTGGGTAATCTCCAAAAACATCTAATAATCATTTTGTTTACCAATAACAATCCTTAAATTTCATATTCAAATACATTTTTATATTCACATTGAAATAGAGATTGAATTTCAAATATTGTTTTCTGCTCCACTTTTCTACCTCTCCAAGTCCATCTCTCTCTCTCTCTCTCTCTCTCTCTCTGCATTTCTTCGAAGTTTTCCGCTTACTCTGCGGTTCTCGATATTCTCACAAGGACTCCTCAGGAGTTTCTCGGAAGGTACTACTCAATTATACTGTTTTTACTAATTTTGTCAATCGAATTCGACCTTATTTATAGCATTCTCGCACAATTGATTTCTCAGAAAGGAAAGAGAACCATGTTGTGGGGTTGCATGACAAGCGCTTTAGAATAGTTCTACATCAGGCGGTCGTGTTCGAGTCGGAACAATCTTGACCAAGGCCTCGATTCCTCTCTTAATCAGACGTTCCACCACCACAGCCTCATCAACGGCAGTTGTCGACAGCACCCCCACTATCTGATTGGGCATCAACCTCGTGCGCACGCGAGAGAGAGAGAGAGAGAGAGAGAGAGAGAGAGAGAGAGAATATAAGGATATACATGGGTCCATATTTTGTTGCCATGTGTTTTTTACTTTTTATATAAATATATTTTTCTAAGAGAGAGAGTCAATCATCTTTTTCTCAAAGTTATCAAAATATCCTTTCAAATGGTTTACTTTTCATTTTTTGTCAAGAAAAATAAACAGACATTATTTATTGTCCTTAATTGGTGCAAAAATATAAATTAAAAGTCAAAATCGAACCATTTTAAATGGTAGGGATCAAAGTAATATAAAATCTAAATTATAGGGACCATTAAAATAATTTACCCAAAACACTATGTATATTTTTACTGGTATTCAAATGACTGCTATTTTGACTACCAATTTATACAAACTAAAAATAATACAAAGAAGCGAAATATATATACAATGAACTTGTATTTCTATTGGATCTCGGACTCATCTTCAGTTATATATAAGGCTAGTTTGCCCACGTGTAACTTTTACCATTTGTCTCAACTGTCGTTTTCTTTGTTGTGATTCCTTGTCTTTAACCCTCTATTCACTCATGCACCATCTTCAGGATTAATTTGGAACCCATGACACTACAAGGCCATTTTCAGTAGTTTGGTGGCCTGTATCCTCAATACAATCTCCTTTCATTTCACCTTCTGCTTATAGATAGTCGTTTTGAGATCTATTGAGGCCGTGCGAAAATCACACAAGAGGCGAGTTTTATGGTGATCAGCCCATAATTCATCACTTTGCGGGGTGAGATCTGGTACTGTATTAGATGTGCTAGTATGTGTAGTCTTTTTCTTGTATGAGTAAGGATTCCGGAGGGATATTTTCACATTTCCCCAAAACAGGAAATTTCAGAATATTGAAACAAGTACTGCTTAAGATAACAAGTTATTGCGTGTACACTCTGACACACACACAAGGAAAAAAAAAAAAACTCACGACGCTGGCTTGACACCAATTAGCACCTCTCTCTCTCTCTCTCTCTCTCTCTCTCTCTCTCTCTTCAAAACCATTCCAAATCAAACCCCAACTTGGGAATGGGAACACGAAAGGGGAAGACAGTATGGCGTATCTCTAGAAACTTGATGCGCGCTCTCTCTCTCTCTCTCTATTCTCTCTCCAAAGCCCTATTTAAATACAGCCTTTTGCCCACCGCTTTCTCCCATGCAATTGTCTTCTTCACCCCAAAATACCACTACTTTGTGTTCTCTCTCTCTCTCTCTTTTTCACAAAGCATTAGCAACTGCTATCTCTCTTCTCCATAACTTGTCTCCTGACACTACCCCTTTCTCTCCACTCCAAGCTGTTTCACCATTTTCCTTAAAAAGCTTTCCTTAATTTGTTCTCTGACAAATTTTCATCCCATTTGTCCTCGTTCACCACTTCTGTCCCTCTCTCTCCTATTGAAAAAACGATGTCTAGCCGAAGGTCACGTTCAAGGCAAGCATCAGTTTCCAGGAACATCAGCGATGACCAGATTAATGAACTTGTTTCTAAGTT
This sequence comes from Arbutus unedo, assembly GCA_014822125.1. Taxonomy (NCBI): domain Eukaryota; kingdom Viridiplantae; phylum Streptophyta; class Magnoliopsida; order Ericales; family Ericaceae; genus Arbutus; species Arbutus unedo. The sequence goes on along the minus strand of JABCMJ010018379.1, from coordinate 6,586 downwards.
GCAAGGACTTCTTCCTGAGCTTCGCCGCAGCGGCTCCGACAAGGTCACTTCATTTTATTTTTCTTCTTGTTCTATTTTTAACCAAATTCTCCTTAGGATTATTACACAGTAACACTTATCTTTTTCCTCTTTGGTATGTTCATGAGTGTGTTGAACTAATTTATCAGGAACAAAAAAAAAAAAGAGGGCTTAGACATGACTAATGCTTCATATTTTATGAATTGATGTGTAACTTAAGTTGCCCAAGGAAGGTAGAGGCACAGGCGGTGGCATCTATGGCCAGTGTCAGAGCCGAGATGTTCGATCGGCAGGGTAGTTAACTATCCATAAACTAAAATAGTAATAAATTTATTATAAATTTCAGAAGTTCCGCGAGCCCCGCCGGCCACTTCTACCTCCGCCCGTCTGTGGCACTTTATGGGCTGCACTGTGATCACATGTGACATGGTTTTGAACATTTGACCAGCCAAATAACAATAATAATTTATCACTTGTTCGATATTAAGTAACATGGGTTTAAAGTTTTTACTAAGTTATTAGGCTACAATGTGGTGGATCGTTGCAACACTACCATTTCGCTACCACGCCAATTCGTAATAAAGCTTTTCATTTTTTTTTTTTTTTGTATAGGATTTGCGTCATTAATGTCATTTATGGTTCAGTTTTTTCCATCAAATAAGGTGAAGAATAAGTTAGTCAAACCATCAGCTATAACTAGTCCTTATTTATATGGTTTACAATCTCAGATCCAAAAAAGAAGGAATCCAATTGATTAGTTCCTGCCTAGAAATGCAAAAAATAAGAATAAAAATAGACCATTTGTTCGGCTTCTATATAGTGAAATTATCGCAGTAACAAGCTCGTATTTTTTTTTTTTTTTTGGTTATTTTTGTTCGTAACATATGAATCTAAGGTGATACAAATGGTGCATATCATTACACATTTAAACAATAGTATGTATTGTAGCATTTTTCATGTCTTTACTACTGATGAGCGCTACAAAAAGAAGGAAAGATGGGGATCTTCATTTCTACTTGTTAATAAACCATAAAATCAACTCTTCATTAGTACAATAAATAAATAAATAAAACAACACAATTGGTGATGGATTTCTTTGAATTTATACAGGCTTCAGCATCGAGAGTGTTGCAGGAGACTTGCAACTACATAAGAAACTTGCACAGAGAGGTTGATGACCTAAGTGAAAGATTGTCCGAATTATTGGCAACTACTGATGGTGCTCAGGCGGCCATGATTAGGAGCTTACTTTCCCAGTAGACCTATATCCATTGTGGCTCTTATTTCTTGTTGTATTGTATCTCTCTTTCTGATCTCAAATCTGGGGTTTTGTCACTAGACCTGGAAACAAATTTGCAGGTGGATGACTAGAGAGGATCCATATGCAAATCTCTGCTTATTTTAACTAATAATAAAAGGAGTTCATTTCTCTCATAGGCTCCTATTTTTGTAGAACATCCGTGTCCTATCAACTTCTGTTTATTTATGCGACTGCACTATCCAACTTCAATTTGTTATTATTATTTTTTTCTAACTCCGCGTCTGATCTAAACATATACCAAAACACAACCTAAAACACACCCAGGTGGGGCCCACACCCACCAAATATAAGAAAAAAAAGCTCTAATTTTGGATTTTTTTCCTAAAATCGATTTGGGCTACGAGTGAGAGAGAGAGAGGGAGAGAGAGAGAGAGAGATCCGCGACCATGATCCGGCGACCAAACCGCTGTAGCCTCCACCACCCCCTTGACTGCCTAACTCCGGCATGACCCGACCCGTCCTACATTGGGTATTGCAGATAACTTGACGATCTTATTCCAGAAGTTTTTGGCACTACTAATTTAGTGTACAAAATTCATGTATAAGTAGGATTGCATCTTTTGTGAATGGATTTCAAATCATTCTAGTCACAAAGTTGTTTCAAAATCATTGGTCTGGATCCCTCAAACCAGTTCTTCAATTGTAGAGTAGTATACTCACACCAAATTTTTGTTTTTTGAATCAGCATAGGAGATGCTCAAACTTCAGTAATTACTTTGATCTGTTATTTTTGGAGAGAGTTCATGTAAATCGCTATGATGTGTTATTTTTGTGGATTCTAAGCCTTTTATATGAATCAGAACATGAGATGGATTCGATGTTATTTACTTCTCTCCTTGGTGTATTACGACATTGTTTGGTGCTTCTATTGGCAACTAGCTAGTAGTAGGGTTCATAGTGCTCGTTCATCAATTTAGACCTTGAGTTTTTGGATTTAGTCACTATTGGTCATGCAATATTGATTCCACGTATCTAAATATATCTGCTTTATAATCACAGGCTTCCAACTACAAATTGAAAGCAGTCTTTTAATTACAATTAAATGAAAACAAATAACAAGTTATAGTCTCCCCAAAATTGAAAACGCAGTCTGTGTTTTTTATCACATACTTTCAACTACAATTGAAAACACTATCTGGTTAGAGGGGTTTACACATTTTGAAAACACAGTCTTCTGGAATCCAATTAACAATCGTGGTCACCCCTTTAACCAACTGTATGCATCAAATTAACAACACTTGAGAGGAGATAATTGTGCAACAATAGAATCACTGGCAAAAATCTAGCAATTACACACGGGTTGGGTTGGGTTGCGCAGAGTTAGGCGGTTGAGGCTGCGGCAAGGGCACTGTAAAGACACGTAAAATTTTGAACTTTTATTTTAATGTGTGGGTTAATGTGTAATATGAATGTGGGACGTGTGAAAATTGGATTAAAAACATAATTTGGGGTCAATATGACATAACATGATAGTTTGGGGACTTGTGGTAATATGTGTCATACTCTAGGGGTGTGAGTGTAATTTGGGGTATGAGATTTATAAAAATATCTGGTATGTCTTTTTGGGGGAAATCGAAACCCATCTGTCAACTCTCTCTCTCTCTCTTTCTCTTTCTCCCATTTCCTCTCTCTCTCTCTCTCTCTCACTAGAAATCCATCCAAAAATCTTGCATAAAATCCCAATTTCTTCTAGATTATTCGAGTATCCATATTCATTGGTTGATATCTAATAGTGGTTCGTATTCATTTCACTTGGAGGAGGAGTTTTTAGGAGCTATACGCTTTGGAAGTTAGGGCTTGAAGCTGGAGCTTCAAATATTGGATTCAAATCTTAAGGTAGAGATTTCTAACTCGTATTATGTGTTTTTGATTCCATTTGATTGCTATTTAATTTGTTGCTTGATCTTGGTTTATGAGCTTGGAATTAAATCCCCCTTTGAAATCCATTTCTGCTGTAGTTCAACATTTTTTGGAAATTCGTGAAACATCTCGATGTTTCAATGTATCATCCGGATGTTTAATGTACTTCTGTTGTTCACTGTTGAGTTTGGTCTGAAAACATCCGGATGTTTTCTTGTATCATCCGGATGTTTGTTCCTTCTGCTTTATGAAGTTTATACTTCATCCGAATGTTTGCCCACTTCATCTAGATGTTTCTTGCCTCTGTTATTTTCTGGGTAAATTCTTGTTAGTTTCATCCAGATGTTTTTGCTCCCATTCAGATGTTTCGTGCCTCTATGATTTTTGATTGAAACCTTGAATAATTTCATCCGAATGTTTTAGCATTTCATTTGGATGTTTGTCTCCTCTGACTTGTAGATATTTATTTCATCAGGATGTTCATCAGAATGTTGTTCGAGATGTTCTTCCTTGTTCATCAGGATGTTTTCGGGATGTTTCATCAGGATGTTGTTTGGGATGTTCATCTTGGGATGTTTCTCGTGATATTTTTCCTTATTACTCGAGATGTTTTCCTTATCCATTTGGGATGCTTCCTTGTTCCCTTAAGATGCTATATCCTATCTCATCAAGTGGAGTTTAAACTGACTTGGGCTAAACTTTAAACTTATAAAGTGGAGTTTGAAACACGATTATCACTTAGTTATTCATAATGCTAATGATATTAGGTGACATGTGAAGGGAACATGCTAATCGGTTGGAAGATGAATCACTTGACATATATTGATATTGATCTCGTTAGATGAAAATGATGGATTCAATGATTTATGTGCACTTTTTTACGATCCGACACGATAGTTACGAGATATGTGACATAAGTAAATAAGGTACTAGATTCTTTCGGGAATGCTAGGCAGGGTCTGAAATTGGAATCCTTCGGGAATGCCAGGAATGATTTTGAACTAGAATCCTTTGGGAATGCTAGGTTGATATGAACTGGTCCCATTCGGAAAAATACCAGGAATGACATAATGACACCTAATGGAAATATATTGATGACACATGTGATTCATGGAATCGTAATTGATAAATTGAGGAACCATGACATATTGTGAGTTGTTTATGCACATCTGTTGATTCACTATTGATTCTGGTACTTTCTCTTTCTTGTATAGATATTGATGTTTGCATGACTAATTATATCATGTCAAACGCATGTAATACTTGTGTAGATTTTTCTCCTAGGCTATCGAGCTCAACATTTTTTCTTTTCAAGTACAACCTTGGAGTGACCATCGCAAGGGGTGCTTGGCATGTATGGATTAATAGGCATATTTAGAAAGATATATTGGAGGAGGCACTCAACATCTTCTATATTTTGTTTTTATAAAGATGTATCATAACTCGTACTTATTTATTTTGATTTAAAAGATGTAAACTATCTAACCCCTTTTTTGTTTTGGAGATAGTTGTTATTGGTTGAAATGACCTCTTTTTTAATCTATTTCAAACTTGTTGCACTCGAGCTTTTACAAATGGTTAATTTGGGTATTTTGGTGAGATTGTGAATCTTTATTTATATTTATTGTATAATCTTAACATGTTTAAAATTGAGGGCATGATAAATTGGTATCAAAGCTCTAGATTTGAATACCTAGAGACCGTAGGGAGACTTTTAGTCTCATTGAGTTCAAACTAGTTGCATGTAGACATGACTTGTGTGTGCTTGTGTGTATAACATGAATTGACATTGCAAACTATGTAAGTATGACAATATGTGGATGTTAACCCTTGTCAGGGATTCTTGATTGACATTGACCTTGTGACTGCAATAGCCATTTGATATTGGTAGTATTGTTTTTATTGTTGTAGAATTATGCCTCCGAGAAATGGGTGGACCTAGGGTTGAGGCCGAGGCTGTTATCGTGAGATACCATTAGAAGATATTGTAAGTCAACAGAGGGAGGTCCCATGGGCAGAGGAAGTTCACGAGGAAGAAAAACATAACTCCGAACCGTGGGTTGAGCGCTTTCGCAAGGTTGTTTGTGGCAGTGCTAGCCAAAGCTAATAAGCTGAATTAGTCTGCTAGAGCTCATGCTGGTGATCGAGCGATCGATGCTATGAGAGCGTTTCGCATTCTTAATCCTCCTCAGTTTAGTAGAGAGGGTGGTGATTTTCTTGCGGCTAGCCATTGGCTTTCCGACACCCGTAAGCTATTTAAGGCTTTGAGAATTATGGAGGATGACCTTCGAGTCTCTATTACGGCATGTCCATTGATCGAATGAATGAATGAATGAATGGTGGGAGTCAATCATTGAAGTAAGGAATGATGCGCGAAGGGCTGCTAGGCATATCGAAAGAGTTGATGAACCGGATGTTGAAGACATTACTTGGACTGACTTTGAGATTCTTTTTGAGAATCAGTATTTTTTGAAATCCTATCGTGAGCAATTATGTATCCAGTTTGAAAGGCTAGAGAAGAAAAATATGACAGTGTTGAAGTATGCTATAAAGTTTCAAAACTTATCCCGCTTTGCACCGAAGCTAGTGACTTTGGAAGATCGCAAGTGTCGTCATTTTAATGGAGTTCTTCACTCCTCTGTGAGATGACTTGTGGTGAGAAAATAGAAGATGAATTTTGCTGAAATTATCGAGTGTAAAAGGAGTGTGGAGTTGCCCAGGAAGGCACAACGAGGTTCTAGAGTTTGGGAAGTAAGGCAGTCAAGTGTTATGCAAAATTCTTCATCTTCAGGGAGCTCCGAGAGTCAGGGGTGCAAGCGACAGAGATAGTAATTTTGTAAGGACCCGTCATATTTCAATGTTTAAAAAAATATCTTACGATGAATAAAAAGGGTACAGATAAGTATCGGATGGGGCGACGGATGTGTGGGATGAGTTTTGGTGAATAGGAGGTGAGCATAAGGGGTTTTGGGTGACTAGTCGTGGTTTGGAGCGTGGCCGGTGTGACCAGTCACGCGAAATCAAAACTTTTCGTTAGTAGGCTGGCATGACCGGTCAGGCCTCTTTCGTGACTGGTCAAGCAGGTGTGAGTTTTTCCCAATTTTCGGCAGTAGGTGGCCGTGGCCGGTCAGGCCCTCTTTCGTGACCGGTTAGGAGGGTCGACGCGCGTTTTTAAATCTGACAAACCAAATTTTTTGAACACAACTCACACTTTCAAAACTCAAATTTCTTCCCCTTCTCTCCCTAGAAAACCCTCATCTCATTTTCTTCTCACCCAAATACATGATTTAACCTCCGTATCTCTCAAATTTTTTCAAGAATCCTTCATTTTCCTTTGATTTTAAGCACTTTGAGGAGGGTTCTTGCTTGGAGAGGGTTTGGTTGAGC
>JABCMJ010018369.1:0-16337 GCA_014822125.1 Arbutus unedo | reverse complement strand
GGTGGTCAAATGACTAAAATGCCCCCATCACATCTAATTGACACAACTAAGCCGTCGGGTTAAGTCCTAACTTACCCGAGCCCGAAACAAACATTCCACGATGACATATCTCATTAATGAACGTTTCGAACACAATTTAAAATGAAGCGACCGATAGCTCAACATTTTGTTCCACTTCTTCATGGAATTCTTCCGCTCACGAAATCTCCCTTTTTTGACTCACAACATCCTGTAATGGTATTTTATGGTAGAAACCTCAGCCTCGGGCTCGAGGTCTACCAAATCTCACTCCACGTTTTGAAGGCATAACGCTACAATAATCAAAGCCACACTAACAAAGTCAACCAATTATTGCCATAACAAGGCCAATGCCAAATCAAAGATCCTTAGCAAGGGTCAACAACTACATATTGTTCAACTTACATGTTATGCAATGCTAATGCATTTAGTGCACACAAGCATACATAGATCATGTTTGAATGCAACGAGTTTTGAACCCAATGAGACTAAAAGTCCCCTCCGATGGTCTCAAGTTATTCTAACCTATAGGCTCTGATACCAAGTTATCACGCCCTCAAATTTTAATAAATCTTGATATACCAATTTACTCAAACAATATCTCATAAATACTCAGATCATTTGCCAAAATAACTAGAGATCTTGTATGTCTAAAATCCATAGAAGCAACAGTTTCAGAATAGGCCATCGAAGTCCCAAATAGGCTATTTACAAATTACAAAGTTCAAATGGTTACATCATGAGTCTTACTTAATCAAAAATAGAGTTACGTTACATCTTCCCAAAAACAATAAGCAAAAGATGTTGAATAACTCTGTGAGGAAATCTACAAAAGATGCATGCAGTTATAGGCAAGCCATGTCCTTCAATCTACTGCTTGAGATTAGAACCTAAAATGAAAGAAAGGGGTAAGCTACAATCCCAATAGGAACATTGATACCAATGATAGATAAATGCATATGGTGAATGTGTCACGATGATGAATTACATGAAATCCAAAGAATTCACAAATGTAACATTCACAATGCATAACAATCAAGAAGACAAAAACGAATACATGTCGGTTATTAATTAAAAAAAAATATGACACATAAAGTAAGTACCAAGTCCTACTCCATCATAATTAAGAAGTCCCATTCCTAGTACGTTTCTGAAGGGTCTAGTACATTCCTAGCATTCCCAGAGGAGTCTAATCCGTTCCTAGTATTCCCTGAGGAGTCTAGTACAATCCTATCATTCTTGGAGGAGTCTAGTGCATTACTAGCATTTCCTAAGGAGTCTAGTCCATTCCTATAGTGCGTTCCTAGCATTGCCAGAGGAGTCTAGTCCATTTCCACTTTGACTATCATCAATCAATTATCATCGCTTAACGAATTGTAATTTGAATACTACCATCGTTTACTCTAACAAATCCATGCATTCCCTGATGAGTCTAGTGCATTTCCACTTTAACTATCATCAATCAATTATCATCGCTTAACGAATTATAATTTGAATACTACCATCGTTTACTCTAACAAATCCATGAAGATGTAACTACGTAAGAGTTCTCGAAATCATATAGAAACGCATCTAACAATGGCCCAAAACCATAAATAAAACCTTTCAAGCTAATTACCAAAATGTTCTAGATCAGGCATTATCGCTCGAGCGAGACGAAGGTTGCTTGAGCGACTAGATTACTAGTAGAAGTCACTGTCAAGGATGCTAGACAGTTGCTCGAGCGACTCCCAATTTGTACATGTCACTTGAGTGAGGTGATGGTTGCTCGAGCGACCTAAGCGATTTCTAGTTTTCCAGACAGCGTCAAGAACACGAATGAACACCAAATATTCCACCCTAGCATGAATAAATCATGCATAACGACTACATTTAACACACACACACACACACACACACGGAATTATGTCCCTACCTCAAGATTGAAGTGATAGATTTAGCGAAGAAGATGATACCCTAGATTTGGATGGACTCAAGAGCTTTGATCCTCCTTCCTCGAAATTTGAATCGACGATCTGTCTTTGGGTATGCATTAAGCATGCACAGGTTACTCTATATCTCAAAGGAATTTGGAGTTGGTAGGTTCGATTGGTGGTAATTGTAGAGAGAATGGAGAGGGAGTTAGAGAGAGGAAGAGAAAAGCTTGAGCTTTTCTTCCCATTAGCTCAACGCCCTAAAATCTGATTTTTGGGCCAAAATATGGGGTTCATCAAATGACTAAAATGCCCCCATCGCATCTAATTGACACAACTAAGTCTCCAGGTCAAGTCCTAACTTGCCCGAGCCCAAAACAAACATTCCACGATGACATATCTCATTAATGAACGCCTTGAACACAATTAAAAACGAGAAATTTTCCTGGTCCTCACAATAGCATGAATAAAACGCTATAGAAAATAATATATAACATTCATAAGAATGTTAAGCAGGGTAGGCTCTAGGCATAAACCGAGGAAGAATCGCTTTGGACCCCCCAAAAAATTCAAAAAGTGAGACTCCCAAAGTATTTAGTTCTCTCTAGTATATTAGACCCATTTTTCTAATTTAAACTTGCATTTATATAAAAATAGACCCAAACAAGTCTAGAAAAATAAGCTTTTCAAAATTTAAATTGTTCAAACCTTATCTTTTGTCAACCATGTCCCAACATATATTAAATTAATTAGGTAAATTGTCCGTTGAGAAGGCTTTGGTTAAAAAACTTAATTAACACATTTGCAGCTAAACATTCGAGAAGAGCAATACTTAAATGATACATTCTGATTTATTGAAATGATTATTTGGTTTGGGGTAATGATATTTTTATATTGAATTAGAATGATAACGTTTGTGTATTGGTTCTTTTATGTATATATTTTGTGTGCACAAGATACAAAGTGCCCAGTTGAAAAGCTCGCTAAGGGCCCCCAGAATCTTAGAGTCGGCACTAATGCTAAGTAGCCCATGTTATTAAAAGTCTTCAGCATTTATAGTAATCTTAGCATGCTATAAATAAAAGTTATATTATCTAATTTCCATAGTATTTTTGACATGTCGTGAGCACAAGCTATATAGTATCAATTTTTTATGGCAATCTTGGCATGTTGCAAACAAAAGTGTAGTATTCCGTTATTATTTATACGTATGCTACAAAATGTGTAAGGACCCAATTTATTTAAATCAGAAATAATAAAAGTTTTTGCGTATATAACTATAATTCCGAGTATTTAATTTAATTTTGCATATTTAATTTCTTCTGCGTGTTTAATTTGATTTGCGTATTTAATTCCATGTAATTTACATATTATACGTTGCATATACATTGAGCATGTTATACACATACATATGTTATATTCTTACACCTATTAACAAAATCAAAACTAGACCAACCCCATGGTTTACTCAAACCAAACCGAACCAAACCTCCCACCTCTACCCACTATTTACCACCCTCAGCCCCCTCCCCATGCCAACCATGATGCCTTCCACCTTCTCCATATGTACTCCATCACCCCCTCAATTTGCAGTGGAGGCCGAAATATGTGGCCAACCTAGCAATAGTAGACGATAGGTTGGGCCGGGCCAGGATATAGCGGCCGTGCTGACATCATGGGGCTTCGGCCCGGGTTGTACTGTGAGAGAGGTATGGGCTTGCCGATAGCCGACATTTCAATCTTCTGTTCAGTTGGGGCAGTGGCGGACCTCATTTAGGGAAGTACAAATATAACAATGACTAAGTTTAGGGAATGCACCAGATTTAGAAGGTCCTTTTGTATGGAAATGCGGAGATTTGATATCGTTAAATAAGGGAAGATTCCCCAAGACTATCATTCGTTGTGCAATTACAATTGTGCTTGGATCTCTCAGTGTTCCTAATTTAGCATCGGAGTGCCATTTGGTTGGAGACAACCCATTGACGCAAATTGGCTATTCATTGAGCATGATCTTGGAATGGTTCAGACGAGAGAATATTTGCACCTAACTAAGAAGTAAGTTGCCAACACGATCCCCTATATCCTGGCTCGGCCCATCTTACTGTTTGGGCACCGAAACCAGGTATCTTCCATTAGAAAAGATTGCTTTAGCACTTTAGCACTTATAGTGGTGTCCAAGAAGCTTGCCCCCTACTTTCAGGGGCACACAATCATAGTCCTTACCGAATACCCACTCAAGGCAATCCTCAAAAAGGCAGAACTCTTAGAGAGGATATCTCAATGGGCGATAGAGTTGGGGAACATTGATATCAGATATCACTCCCAAACAACTATCAAAGCTCAGATATTGGCTGACTTCGTGGCCGAATTTACACTTCAACGAAACATTCTAGCAACTAACGAATAGCCAGCAGTGCCTACCATGGGTGAGCTTGGTGGAGAAACATGGACACTGTACGTGGATGATGCTTCCAACGGTAAAGGAGCAAGAGTAGGGGTGTTACTGATCTCACTAGAGGGCATCCTTCATGAGGATGCCATTTGGCTTGACTTTCACGCTACAAATGATGAAGCTGAGTATGAAGCTCTCCTGGTAGGACTCAAGACGGCCAAAGTGATTGACGTGGATGAACTTGTCATCCATAGCGATTCACAGTTAGTAGTATATCAGATCTCAGGTGAGTACGAAGCCAGGGATAGACGGATGGGCAAATATATGATCAAAGCCATTGAACTGATTCAAAGATTTAGAAAGGTTCAGGTGGGATAGGTCACCGGGGAGGAAATTCACATGTCGACACGTTGGTAGGCGTGGCTTCAGGAGCAGAAGTCAATGGCCACCGAACAATCTCAATCAACACACTTTTCGACCCAGTAGTGAACCATTGGACTCTATTGAGGTACTGATGAATGAACACAATCCAAGCTGGATGGATCCCATTATAGCATATTTGAAAGAGGATAGGCTACCTGCCGACAAAAGGGAGGCACATCGCATAATTCACAATTTGACCCAATTCTGGGCCTCGCCAGAGAATAAACTATATCGGTAGTCATTACAAGGCCGTACTTGTATTGTGTTCATCCGGTAATGATTGAGAAAGTTTTGTATGAAATTCATGCACGAAGTTGTGGATACCATTTGGGGGGACGGTCCCTAGAACACCGAGCAATCACACAGGGTTATTGGTGGCTGAGAATGACGGATGACGCACAAACGTTTGTGCAAAGATGCAACAAGTGCCAGCGCTTCTCTCTACTTATTCGGCAGAAGAACTCACGCCTCTAACGAGCACATGGCCATTTGCACAGTGGGGTTTGGATATAGTAGGGAAGATGTCGACAGGCCTAGATGGGTTTCCATTTCTCATCACCGTAACTGACTACTTTACCAAATGGGATGAGGCTGAACCACTGGTCACCATCAAAGAGAAGGATGTGAAGTTATTCGCTTGAAAAAATATCATCTTTAGGTTCGGCATCCCCTATGATTTCATTCCGGACAATAGAGCTTGGTTTGTCAGAGGCCTCTTCACCAACTTTTGCACCGAACATAGGATCAAATTCTATAATTCCACACCATTCTACCCATAGAGTAATGGACAGGTCGTGGCCTCTAACAAAACAATGGTCTCTAGAATAAAAAAAAAGGCTGTTGGCAGCAAAAGGAAGTTGGGCCGAGGAGCTACCCATCGTGCTTTGGGCATGCAGAACCACGCATGGTGATCCACAAGACAAACTCCGGTCACCCTCACGTTCAGCATGGAGGCCGTCATCCCGCTCAAAGTAGGACTACTGACCATCAGGACTAAGCAATCCAATGAAGATTAGAATAGCCAAGACATTGCCAAGAATTTGGATTTGGCTGAAGAGAAACGTGACCGAGCCCGCATCCATCTGGTCGTTTATTAACAAGAGATGGCCAAGGGATACAATCAGAGGGTCCGACAGTGGATGTTTAGGCTGGACGATTTAGTGCTAAGGAAGGTAGTGGCCAACACAAAAATGTGGTCCAATGGCCGCCCGAACTGGGAGGGGCCTTATAAATTTACAGAGCAGATCAGCATGGGGGCCTACCAGCTAAAAGACATGACTGGGAAAGTCGTGCCGAACTCTTGGAATGTAGTCAATCTTTGAAAATATTACCAATAAACGTCAATTTCTTTTTACATTGCATCTTTTGTAATGAGCTATGGCTCTTTTATATTAATAAACTCTGCTTTTTTTGACATTGCTTATAAATATGCCAAAATCACAATGCTAAAGGTTAGCGTCCTCGGTCGAGGGAGCCCTAGACCGACCTCAGATGCCTGAGGAGCTCACGAAAGGCTAGGGTTTACTTTGGGATCCATGATGCCAATAGGAGGGCAGTCGAGATGCTCGAGCCACTAAGAGTTTGCGGTGATGCACCTATCTCCAAATCCTCAATGGGGGAGGAAAGGGCAAGTGGCATATCGGGCATCACAGCTAGAAGGCATATTGGATGAAATAAACTAAGACAAAACAAGCGCATCGGCTGAATGGCATACCAGCCACAACAAACTAAAAAGGCACACTGGCCGAATTAAAAATTGCAAGAGGCATAAAAGGCCCAACATCCAAGAACAAGCAAGGCAAAAACTTTATAAAATTAACAAGTATGGCAAAGAAAAGATACAAGAGATATTGACCAAAAGCCACAATTTGGAGTCGGTTAAGCCAAGCAAAGAGAAAATTATGGGACATCCTTGGCAAGAGCCTCCTTGCCTTGAGTGGCAGCAAATACCGCCTCCCCATCTTGAGCAATAGGGAGGCTGCCTTCGGTGGCAAAGGTAGCGACGGGGTTGCACTTGGGAAAGCAAGAAGGTTCTGGAGCAGTGGCAAGTCCGCAAGAACATCAACAACCTTTAGAGCATCAACCCAACCATGCCGATAGATGATATCCTGAGCCTTGGCAAGCTCACTCTCGCATTGACGCTCGGCCTCATCAAAACTGGCATTATAAACAGCATGCACCACTTCTTTGTTCTTCTCCCGCAAGTCCTCGGCCTCCTTCAGAAGATCATCATTGGCATTCTGAATGACGTCGATATTAGAGGTCAGTTGAGCTACCTCGTCTTTCAGTTGGGCGATCTCTAGCACCCATGGTTTCCATAGCTCTCTCTCCGTAGCCAGCCATTGGATGGATTGGTTGGTGACCTTCATCGTCTCCAAAAGATGTTGGTCGATGACCGAGAGAGTCTGGACGGTCTAGAAGAAATAGATAAAAATTATCAGAAACAACAATTTTGTGGATATAGAAAACACAAGGGAGGTGGAAGCTATTGATAGAGCATCCCTCAGAGCCCTTCGGTGAAGGCCCTTCATAGTCGTCGACATCTCTTCAGTGTCGTTGCAACAGTAGCATTGCATGAGCTAGGGCGCGAGTGACCCTGCCTTCGGCAATAGAGCTGGAGTTAGTGACCTCTGCCCTGCTGGCAATAAAGTTAGGCCTCTAGGGCACAACTTCAACTGGACCCGCTCACTCCCTACCAGGGCTAATAGATAGAGAAAGAGATGAATGGTTAGCATTCTCCACCTCCTTGATCGACTGCTCCCTTGGATGCTTGCAATTAGTAGAAAGAGACGCGATCAGCATTGCAGAATCTGATAGAGCGACAGCCATTGGAGGAGAAAGAGCAGCAAATGCCAGTGGGTCGACAAAGCATGAAGAAATTGATTTAGCGATTCGACACAGAATGTGCTCCATTCTTGATTGCGCGGTGTCGGCTGGAAGATCCGATCAGTTGAGATATTATAAGAACTTGCTAGAAGAGGCCCGCTTTGCCCGGTTGTCTTCTAGCGTATGTTTGTAGTGGGGGTCAAATTCTAGGATGGCGACAGTGTCCCGATCTCCCACAGGAATTCAAAAAGCTTGAATGATTCCAATTTCATACGGCCGGCGGCATCCTTGTTTGCAAAACATACAAAAGAAGCATCAAAGACAACTAGTTTAAGAAAGATAATATGAATAAGACAAAGTGACACACATAAAAACAATACCTAAGACCCCGGGAACACATGGAATGGGAACTATTCGCCATGGCCGAACTCAAAGTTACCAATAACCTCAAGAATGTCCCCAGCATATTTGTCCAAGTTAGTAGGCCAAGTATCAGAGACCCGAACCAAGGTTGACTCTGGAGGTGATGTCTCTTTGACTTCCTCGAAGCCAAGTAAAGGCCAAAGATGTCGCAGAATTCAAAGTCGAGATCATACAGTTCTTTAAGCGAAACAATCGACATGATGATTCTATAGAAGTTGATAGATACTTGAAAGGAAGCAAGATTGAGCTCGTGAAGGGCTCGCCAAAGCCATGGGTGAAGGGGGAGCTAAACCCCCCTTCTATGAATGGGGATGTGTATGCAGTCCGGCCGATAGTGAGGCACAACATCAATCTCGATGAGCGAAAATTGTATGTCATCCAGGACATTGTATCTATTCTGAAAGACTTGTCGGTCGACATAGGATCTGAACCGTTCACGGAATATACTTCTCTTCGGCGCCATGAGAAGACCTAGGAAAGGGTTCAAAGGAGACAAAGGTAGGGATGAAAGGGCCGACGTTGAAGGTGTTTGGCAAAAGTGCCAAACGGATAGCAATAAGATATGGGGCTAATGATGGGACATAGTCATCGAAAATAGTCTATTGACATGACTTGCTCACCAAAAAACGTTGATGGGATGGTATCAGGGGCATTGTTCATACATGAATAGTGCCGAAAGAATGTACAATTAGTTGTTCTGAGAGGGTATTATAAACAGAAAACAAGTCTAGTCATATAAACAAAGCAAGAAATCTCAATTTAGAAGCACTTTACCTGGGATTGAAGTGTTGGATGTGGGTAGATTGAAGGCTTTTGGTAACAATAGAAGTTTTCGAGCAATAGCAGCAGCAAGACGAGGAGGAAATGAGAGAAAAGTGTTCTATCGCACCTCTTCATCCCCTATATATATGTTCGAAATGAGGCATCAGACGGCAATGCAAAATTTGGGCCGTTCAATGTGTGACACATGGGTGAATCTGGTATGTTTAGCAATTAATTCTTTTGAAATAATGCGTGTGAAGGCAAAAGGATAACCTGACACATGGCAAATCATCAAACCACACGTGGACAGACCATTACGATTTTATCAGTTTAGCCATTTGTTTCAACCAATCGTCAACCGAGCCGACGCTTAGTTGAGAGGCTATTATGGAGGCCTAAATATGTGCCTGACCTAGCAATAGTAGACGATCGGAGTTGGGCTGAACGGGTTGTACTGTGAGAGAGGTACGGGCTTGCCGATGGCCCACCTATTGATCTCCCATTTGGTTGGGGCATGGCAGACCCTACTTTGGAAAGTGCAACTATGGCAATGACTAAGTCTAGGAAATGCACCAAATTTTGAAGGTCCTCTTGCATGAAAATATGGAGATTTGATATCATTAAATAAGGAAAGATTCACCAAGATTGTATTACCAAGTATTGGCATTTGAGGCTTTATAAATAAAGAGATCATATGCCATTAATCAGGCACTATATCATTCATTGTGCAATTACAATTGTGCTTTGATCTCTCAATATTCTAATTTTAGTATCAGAGTGCCACCAGTTTGGAGACAACCCGTTGGCGCTAATTGGCTGTTTATTGCGTAGGATCTTGGAACGGTTTAGACGAAAGAATATTCGTACCCCCACACCTGCCATGACCAGACTTTCCCTTCTCCCTTATTCCATTTCTCCCATATTCCATTTCTCCCAGCCCTCCATTCCCCGTGAATCCCTCTTAGTCGTGGATGGTCTCTCCTTTCCCTACCTATGAAATCGAGACCAAGCTCCCTTAATTCCTTCAAGCTTCATCAGTAATTTGATCATCACAGAGAGAGAGAGAGAGAGAGAGAGAGAGAGCACAAAAGCAATAGCAATAAAATTTTAATCTATTTATTCAATTCCCAAATAAATGATTAAATAATAAATTTGGGCCCATAATACCCAATAAACTATAGTATAACCAAATAGAAAATAAATTCTATACTACTCATCAAACTCCAAGCTCTATCTCCTATAGGATCATCATCATTTTATGTAAAAAGGTTAACAACAATAACATAAGGCGAAACTCGTATAGGATATAAGTTAAACCATAGTTTAATAAAATTTAAAATATCTAGTACTAACATTTTTAAGTTTTAAAATTGTACAAAAGTATACATTTTGTAAATGTTTAGTACTACCAGTATGCAAGTGAAAACCATAAGCATCTCATGATAACCCGTCACAACTTGACGACCAATGCACCCTATGCTGGAACATATAACACGTTCTAGTCTCCAATCTTTTATAGATTTACATGGAGGAATGACACAGACACCTCTAGTATTTTTATAGACTTTTACTGATGGATGTCACAAGAAGACCAACATTTATTTTTACGGGCTTTCATCGATGATTATCCATGGGGACCATAGATTCTGTGGAGGATCGTATCGGCACGGTACCCAGTCAGAACCGAGTTGAAACATTTCAAAGGTTGAGATGAGTACAAATACCAAATCCTTAAGCAGATAGGGCTGAGCCCCACTTCGGGTTCATCCTGGGCTGAGCTCCGACCTAGCCCACAACTTATGACTATTGTGTCAATGGCCTACTGGCCCAAGTCGGCCCATATCTCAGCATGGTACCTGACCAAGCCCAAACGAGGCCTCATGACACATAGTGTTCCCTTAGTGTGGAAAACATTTCATAGGATCGGGCTAAATCGGATAACATCTACTGAGTCGAGCTCACTTGTTTCATGGATGGAATATGCACATAGCATTTAGTTAGACCAGCACGTGAAGCATGAGCCATCATTCATCATTTCGAAGGGTGAAGTCATAACATAATTCAGTTATGGGTCCCTATCATCAGGAGTGTGTTTTACATATGTCATTCCAGTCTTGGTGCTCAAGCTAGGAGCAATATATAAGGTATAGTACTTGAAGGAAAAAAGGTACGCCTAATCTTGCAACCCTAGCTCTATACTTTTCTTCTTCTTCTTCAAGTACTGACTTAGGCATCGGAGTGCTTCCTGGCCTAACTCCGGCTAGTGAGGCACTAATCTTTGGTTGTGGTTATAGGACTAGATACCCAAACACACCGTTTCATCCCAGAATCGTGAGTGGAACTACAACTCAGATTAAAGGGCTCCACAATTGGCGACCATAGTGGGAGTTAATTCTATTTCAATTTTGTTCTTCCGAGAACCTCTTCAATTTCCAAACTTTCAACCGTCCAATAACCTTTCTGTCATAACAATGACGATAGTAGGAGAGAACGACATACGACCTAGTCAGGCAAAGGCGAAAGATGTAGTGGACCCTCAGCATATTTTGAGTGGGTCATGCAACATTCTCCCCTCTCTTGAAGCTACAGCTCTGGATCCCAACTTCAGGGCTTACATCGAGAAGCTCAAAACTCAAAGCAAGAATGAATGCGAAGGATAAGCTCATTCAGACCATTCAACTTGATGTAACCAGGTTGAGAACAGAGGTTCATTCTTAACAGTCCGCAGACTATTCTCAATCTGGGGTTCCCCGACACCATCACCATCGTCGTACTCCAACTCCAAACTACCACCACCAAGTGCGGAGGATTTTGGTTAAAGACAAACTAGGGGACCACGTCGCTGCTGGCCATTGAGATGGTGGAAGGGCTAACTTCTGCGAGGAGTGTAGCCTGACACTGGACTGGCATCTTCGTGACTAGCGACGAGATCGTCCATGTATCCCCACCCTACTACGATTGGGTGAGCCATCTATTGCTAGTTTTGTCCTCAATTATGCCCCGTGACACGACCTGTGAACAAACAGCCACGCATGAAACTCAATTGGCGAGAAACCTGTGTCGTGAATAGTGAAGATGCCAATAGCAATGCGCACAAGCAATAGCTTAGGATCACCATAGGGAACAATCCCTTGACAATACAAAATGAGTGAACGTTCTCCCAGAGAAGACAAAGAAAGACAACGGGAAGATCTGCCAACTATTACAGTAAAAAGAGCACCACATAGAAAAAGCTTCAAAGAGTAATCATGGACCCTCCTAGTTCTGCTACTCACAAGTATCAACCTACCATCAGCCTTGCAGGTTTGCAAATAAAATTAAAACACCAAACGAAAAGGAGCTAGATAGATGCCAACTCCAAATATCCTACCTAAAAATCTAAAAGCCTAACCCCCCCCCCCCCCCCCCCCCCCCCCCAAAAAAAATAAAGAAAAAAGAAAAAGCATGATAATGCTTACATTTAAGTTAACTCAGCCAAACCTAGAAGTTCCCTAACTGAGTCAAACCAACCCAACTCAGAAACTTCTTAGAATCGCATAATCTCAAGTCGCCAATACATCCAAAACCACAATCTCTTCACACCAAATCCATAATCTCCTCACATACTTCCCCTTGGGTTATACAGATAAAATTAGTCCATTACCCTCCGTAACCACCTCAAAATTTGAGATCCTCCTATGGCACTAAAAATTTCCCAATTTTGTGAGATCCATACCTTCACCATTCCCTTCCTCGCCCTCGTCCAACCCTCCACTCCTTAAAATCATGCCTCATGATCTGACAATTTTATTCCACCACCACAATCAAAGATTTGGTGTGGATTTGATTATGGTGGTCGAACTCTTTCGGACATAACAAAATTGCAACAAAGTTGTCATAGACCCATTTTGTTAATTCTAGGGCAAAACGACAAAAATAGAGACCTCCAAACTGGAGACCTCCCCAGTTACCAAATTCTTCACCTTCAATCCCCTCAAAATCTTCTTACCCTCGTAACTCAAATGCCATATAGTTCCACAAATCTTAGGGTTACTCAATGCTCTGTCCTTATCCTGTCCTTCACATACCAAGTTGTTGACGAAATCCCTTGGCCACAAGACAAACTTTGTAGAAATAGATCAACGGCCGTGAAATTGCCATAGATGAAAAAGTTCAAAGTGAACAAACTCATGATTGAGAAGCTAACTCTGTAATTCAAAAGATGAGATGGGAATTTTATGGGCCACAAGCATGGTGACAAGATCACAAAATGCCTAGTTGCCAATTCATTTGAGAAAGCCTTAACTTTAGGCAATAATTTGGCCAAGGTAGTCCAAATTTGAAAAGTGGTTGTTAGGCCAACAACATGTGATAAAGTTTCATCAAAGATGGAGGTGATGAACATACTCACCAATAGTAGGTCTTGATGAACCCAAGAGCCAAGGGAGGACTCTAATGTAGCCCAAATTGCAATAGAGGTCATTAGGCCAACAACGAGCAATAAAGTTTCATCGGTGAGGGAAGCAATTACCATATTGATCAAGAGTTGATCATGAGGAACCCAAAAATAGTAGTAAGGATTTACTACTTCAACATTGTTTTAGTTACTTTTGGAAGTTGGGCAAGGATTGGAACCATCAACGAAGCCAAGAAGGTCTTGATCACTAAGGTAAGCGACCATTCAAGTTTTCCACAACAAATAATTAGTGTTTGTGAGATTGATTGGGAATTAGTGAGAGAAAGGGATTGGCAGTTAGAGATCATGGGGTTGCTAAGAGTTGCCTATCTGATCTCCTATGTCCCAAGATACAAATAGTACTTGTTGTAGCACTCGAAACAACTAGATAGTGCCACCAAGCCATTAGCAGCAGTAAGGCATGTTGATGATTAGGTTAGGACGCATAGGATAAAGCACAAGTAATTGTGCTTCTTATTGATTGCGTACCTTCTTTTAAAAAATCCCCTCCATACAAGCCATTGTGTGCCTCCAATCTTGGTAATGAAATAATTTTAGGATCCCATCCCGATTTACTGAGGATTTCATTTTGAATCCTTCCATAATTTCGCCTGCCAAGTGGGGTTATTACCTTAGGTCAAGTGGTTTCCGTATCAAAATTCTGTACATTCCATAGGCTCCAAATTCATGCCTGATCTTTCAGACAATAGGTTAGAGCTCGGCTTGATAATGGCCATGTGGTCAACCCAGTCTACGATCCAGTGTTTTGACAATGCTCTATTGCTTTGTATGTCCATGACAACTAATGTCTCAGCCCTCCACGCTGAAAGACCTAGCTATCTGGTCATCATGCCAATTCAGCCCAGTACAAGAGCCCCTCAACTAAGCATCAACTCAGCTGATGATCGATTGCCAAGACATGCCAACTAGTAAAGTTGCCATCCTCTGACACTTATGCCACGCGTTGATCTTATATTGGTTGGTAACCAAATCAATGTTTCATTTTACACACGCTGGTTCAGGCGCATTAACTCGCTTTCACTAGATGCGTGCCACATGGCATGCTCCCCATTTTCTTAGATTTTTTAGTTTTATGGGTTTTGAATCACTATTCACTCACGAACTTAAATTGTCCCATCAGCTCCTTTTACGATGGTCACGTTCTATCTAGGTTTTTGATGTTGCTTTTACGATGGTCACTATTCACATTGGTGACTGATCTTTTAATTGTTGCTTAGTAACTTACAATCACTCGTGCACGTTTTGGTAGGTATCTTTCTAATGCTGAAGATGTATGCAAGTAAGTAGTAGGCGTAGTTTGCCACCAAGCAATCTACAAGGCTCTTCAGAGATAGGTCCGATGTACCGACCAATGTGGAGTTTGAGCACAAAGGCTCATCATTAGCCAAACCATACTCACATTCCCATTATGTCTATCATTGAGGGGGCATTCGGTTCCCATTGCATCCCTTTCTTCATCGAGCTTTCACAGAGCTTAGTCACACCACTTAACAGGTGATAATAAACATTTTTAGAATAGTGATTGATGCAGTGAAGAGAATTTAGTAAAACACTCAATTTTTGTTAATCAATTAACAACTACTTAGCCTTTGGGCTTACAAAACAATTTATAGGGACATAGAACCCTATAACAACTAGAAATCAAAATAATAAAAAATTTAGGCTTGCTAATCTAGTCTAAATAAAAGAAATTAGAAAATATACCAAAAACAAAAAATTTTGATTTGACTAGGAAATTAAATACTACAAAGAAATATAAGGTTGTCAAAACAGACAACGACTAAAACAGAAATTCCGACTAAAACTTATAAGGAAGACAAATCTTTTCTAAAATGGCAAATTTGTTGATACGGAGGCCCAAACGAAGGAATTAAGCCAAAAGCCACTGGAGCCCATGGATCTATAGATGGATGGGGCTTGATTAGAATGGCGTTTCACTTAAACCATAACCCACGGGTCAATCTGCCATCAGTTCGTTTGGCTCATGACCAATCCAAGCATTCTAGGAATGTGGTTGTGACCTGCTCGGCATCATCCTCCCCAGCTTGAAAAGACTTCGCCCTGGAAGTGGAGTCATCAGAGGGCGAGTTATCCCCCAAAAATAGAATCAAGTGATTGACATTGAAGACATCGGTAGTGCGCACATGACTCGGCAACTTCAGCCGATAGGCATTGCGGTTAATTTTCTTAATAATCTCCATGAGCCCAATCTTATAGGTGGCAAGCTTGTTCTACTTTCCAACAAAAAATCTATCCTTCATGAGCACTGCATAGACAAAATTCCCCACCTCAAACTCTACCAAATGACGATGCTTATCGGCAGACTGCTTATACTTAGAGATAGAAGCATCCAAATACTGGCAAGTAGTGTCGTGCACCTATTGGAGTTGCACAATGAAATATTTGGCTTGTCCATGCACCTGCATTAAATCAGGAATGAGAGCTAAATCAACTGGGAACCGCAGAACAATCCCATAAACAATCTGAAATGGAGATATACTAGTGCTACGATTAATCGAATGGTTTTTTGCAAACTTAGCGTGGCTGAGTCATGTATCCTAAGAGGTCAAATGCTCCTGCACCAAACAACACAATAGATTACCCAACAAACAGTTCAACACTTCCATCTGCCCATCAATTTGAGGAAGATAAGCAGCACTAAAGTCCAACTTGGTTTTAGCCAATCGCCACAAGCAACACCAAAAATGCCCCAGGAAATGTGTATCGCGGTCGAAAACAATGGAAGTATGCAACCCATGCAAACGATACGTGATACGAGGTTAACCCCTCTAATGACCTCATTCTTAAAGTGGATACACTGTCTGAGAAGCTTGACAAGTTTCTCAATATGGGCTCGACTCCTACTCCGCCTCCTACTTTTCAAGAGGCTTGCTCTTTATGTGCTAGTCCAGCCCATTATATCACCGACTGTCCGGCTGCCCACCAATTTCCTGAATTTGTGAAAGAGCAAGTTTATGCTGCTCAAGGGTATGCCAATAACCAGGGCTTCTCTAGACCGGGTAATGATCCATTTTCTAATACCTACAACCCGGGATGGAAGAATCACCCTAACTTCTCGTGGCGATCGCAGTCACAAGGCAATGTTGTTGCCCCACAATCTAGG
>JABCMJ010018368.1:8214-38881 GCA_014822125.1 Arbutus unedo | reverse complement strand
ACGTGTTAATTTTGAGTACTAGAATCGGTCAAACAGCGTTGACCAAACTTTGACCATGATTATGTTTTACGATGTATGATAGTTAATGCTAGTATATGTAAATGAGTAAATGTGTTAATGGTTAACGGTTGTGTAAGACAATGTGCGATATAAGTGGATTATGGAATAGGCCGTCGTGCCGATTTAACGTTGATAAATGGTGATAAGGTCGTCGCGCCATTTGTTAAGTAAAGTGGTTGTTGTGCTGTTAATTTGATATTTAATGATTGACGAATGGATTAAATTCTGATAGATGACATGATTTGGTGTTTATGTAAAAATCTGAAATTCGCGTTAGGGATACCGGTTCGAATGTCACCGTAATTTGTAAAGGTCCGAATTTTTGTAAAGGTGTTTGTAAAGGTTCGAATTTTTTTCATTTTTATTCCATAATCAGAACGTCGTTAATGACTTCGTATTGAAAGGTATTACGTGAAATGGGTGATTGAGTATAGGTGAGGTGAAATGAAAAGTGAATGAGGGGTAAAAAAATCAACGGGTTAGGGTTTAGAACCATCAAGTTAGGTTTGGAAATCATCCAGCCAAGTTTAGAAATCATCAGGTCAGGTTTGAAAAATCATCCAGTCAGGTTTGGAAATCATCCAGTCAGATTTGAAAACCATCCAGTCAGATTTTAAAATTTTGAGTCAGAAGCAAAATCTGATCGGTCAGATTTCAAACCATCTACTCAGGTGTTCCGGTCAGATTTGAAATTTTGCCTAAAATTTTAAAAATTTTAAGTCAGTTTGAAAATCTGACCGGTCAGATTCTAGACCATCCGGTCAGATCTGGACGCGCGTTTTTAAAGGGCAAAAACAGATTTTTTGAGAAAAATATCTAACTTTTTCAAAAGGGGTTCTCTCTCTAGGGGTATTCTTCCCCATCAAATTCCAACTTCAAATCTTAGATCCAACACCAAATCTATCAAATTCCTTCAAGATCCTTCACTCATCTCAAGATTGGGTGATATCTCAAACTTGAAGGCCTTATTTCACTTGGAGGGATTCCATTAGAGCTTTATCACCACCATTAGAGTTTGAATTTTTTAAGCTCAAACTTTTGAGCTAATGACTTGAGGTAGGGATGTTTTCTTTTCGATTTATGGGTATTCTACATGTTTTGACCAATATTTCTTGGTTTTGAATATGGAAAGAATTTTGTTCTATATTTCTTCATATTGGAGTTTCCATGGATTTGTGGTTCAAATGGGAGTTTTGTATCTATTCATCATTTTTTTTGTCTTGCGTGGATGACCTTCTTTTAAGATAGAGTCACTTATAAGTTTAGTTAAATCGTGTTCGGAGATGATGTAGATGAGTTTAACCATGACTTGTAGTGCGATTTGCTAGGTTCCACCTTTTTATTTATGATTAGACTTTGAGAATAATGAGTGTTAGTTAGATAACCGTAACCGTACGAGTTGTAAAATATAAATCATGAACTTGTAATCTCTCATGCATTCGACACAATGCAGATGTGCTAGTTATTGATGAATAATGATCTGACCTCTGTGTGGAGATGTGCTAGTTATTGATGAATAGTGGTCTGACCTCCGTGCGAAGATGTGCTAGTTATTGATGAATTGTGGTGTGTGCTAGTGATTGATGAATTGTGGCCTAGCTTCCACAAGGAGATGTGCTAGTGATGAGTGAAAACAGATTTTACTAGTCTCCGTTGGGAGTAGTGCTAGTTATGAAACTTGTTTAGCTTTCGGAGAAAAATGCGCTAGTAAGATAACATATTTTATTTGGCCACATTCGGATGAGACGCTGTCGTTAATAAATGAGTTTGAATGGAATATACAAAATAACGAAATGGTCAATGAAAGTTGGCTAGCTTCTCTAGAGAATCGCACTAGAAAAATAATATATCTTGTTTGGCCACCTTCGGGTGTGGTGCTAGTGTAAATTATTGAAATTGAATGAAACGTATAAAAATTGCTCTAGTTCTCTTGAAAAATTGTGCTAGTAAGTAATATAGCTCGTCTAGCCACCATTGGGTGAGAGTTAGGAACAATAACAGTAATGGCCATGAGATACATTGAGACGCATTGACTTTGAGATGACACGTAGTGATTGGCAAATGACACGTTGACGGAGGGCTCTTTATATGCCTTCATTGTTTATTTCTTGTATACACTAAAGTGTTTGTTGCTCTTGAGACTTAATTTTTAACTTTTCATTGACTATTGGAATTGCGTAGAACTCTATGACATATTGTGAATGGAGGTTGTATGATGCGTTGTGATGGAACATAAACCGTCATTTTGATGCATTGTTAAATAAAAATGATAGATTATATATATGGGGGGTTAGGGAATATATAGTCTATGTTGTGCAAATAGAAGTAGGTGATAGTTATGTGACACATGACATATGTGGACACCGACGCGATATGAGATGGTCTTTATGAGGCACGTGATATACGTGAATATTGAACTAGGCTCATTCGGGTATATTAGGAGTGTGTGAACTAGACGCCTTTTCGAGAGTGTTAGGAATGAGACGTGAAAAGGTACTGGATTCCTCAGGGTATGCTAGGAGGGTATTAGGTCCCTTCATGTGAGTATTAGAAGTGACGTGGATTGGTCCCATTAGAGAGAAAGTCAGGTACAACAACTTGACACTTAATGATAATATGTTAATGACGCACACGAGTCATGTTATGAATTAAATGAAATGAGAAATTATGAATGATATTGATAGCCTCCTATGGAGTGTGTTAGAAAATGTGGTAGTGTATTGTCTCCTCCAAGAGAGTGTCAGGAATGACAACATTATGGTTAGCTAACGTCGGGTGAGATAATAGCGATTACGAATAAATCACGATGAAAAAAATGAAATGACTCGTGTGAGTTGGGTATCGACCAAACGGTTCGTTTGATACAAAATTAATATCATAGATTGTTGAGAGTTTGGACAAATTATGAGATTTTTGGATAACTTTATTAAATTGATGTATGATGATTTGATGATTTGATGCTTGATGAAGGACATAAGTATACTTATGAGACGTGAAACATGAGGGATAATTATATGTGCTTACATAAGGATATGAGAGTTAGATTGACAGTAGAGAAGCATGAGTTGTGTTATGGCTATTGTACTGGTGCAATGTAACAGTCAATGAAAAATGATCCGATATCGTGAAACAGTTAATAAAGAAGTATTGGTATTGAAAGTGGTTGATGGAATTAACGGAACGTTGTTGTAAGATGGTTGAGTGTGTCGTTTATGCTTATCTTGTGATTCTTAGAAGCTCACACTTATTTATTATTCATTAGTCATATTATATGTCATTTCAAATCATAATCTCATAGCATAAGTGTAAACATTCCTACTGGGTTATGTAGCACACTTTATCATTTTACAAGTGTTGTTCCATACGTTTTGCATGAAACACGAGTGATGCATAGTATGATGCATGTTTTAAAAATTTGATAGGAGATGTTCAACATTTTGAAAGTGTCTTTTGAAATATCTAAACTAAATTATTTTCGGGTTATTTTTTGTATTTGAAAGGAAATATAAATATTTAATTTTGATAATCTATTTTAAGATATGTAGCGGGCCGATAATTTGTCCACTTTGATGTAACATACTTAAACGTGACTTTTGATGATATCGTGTATAATGAAACTATTTGGGATGTTGGGTTGATAATTGAGTGTTATGAGATTTTATTTATGATAAATTGTTATAATAATATGTTGAAAATCGAGGGCGTGACAGTGTTAGGTAATCATTATAAGTAGTGAAACATGTAGTGAACAAGTACGTACGTTAAGTGTTGTTGGCCGTCGTGCCTAGTATTGTGTTTCTGACTGTCGTGCCAAATTTGTATTCTATGTGGGTTTGAGTCCCATCGGGCGCGTCCCGTTTGTTAAAGACTCCAATTAGGAGATAGGTGTATTTGGTTAGTGGTGATTTTGGGGTTCATCCGCGTCGACAGCACCGGGCCCTGAGGGAGTGATGGCGTTGTCTTGGGTGACCTTGAGTCGATAAAGGGATAGCGGCTAAGGATCGTTGGTACTTGACTCGGCGAAATCGCGTATTCGGTCGGGTTTAATTAGAGTGAAGTATGTATTAACTCGAGTAGACGGTAGAAGGTCTACACCTTGCCTCGGTAAGGACTTGTCAATATCAATCGAGTACTCTATGCTAGACAGTTGGGTAAGAAGGAATATCAGGAGAAAAAAGGATATTCTTAGAAACATTAAAAGATCAACGACATAATGAACCTACGTGACTTTACTTTTCGCACTTTAATATTGTTCATGTGTTTTGCTTTGACTACTGTATATCTATATCTGTGGGTTGGTTTTTCGGTGACCTTTTCCTACTGAGTGTCACAACTCATTTGATACAACTTCTCTGTCCCTTGTATTTCTTACCAGATATTGCAGAGCAGTCAGAGTTTCTACCTAAGATAGAAGAACTGAGATTAGCTGAGGAGGGCAATAGTAGCGTTTGGCTACCATACCTGTAGAAGTTTTGTTTTATTTTAATTGAATAAAGAATGTAAACTCTAAGGAGTATTTATATCATTTCATTTTCCGTATTAAACTTTAATTTAATTTTATTTATGTTAATCTAATAAACAAGGACAATTTTGTAATTATAAATCGAATGCTTTAATAATTGATTAAAGGATTTAAAATAATGTTTTGAGAAGTCGAGACGTTACAATATTAGTCAAGCCTTATTTGGCCCAATGTTCTTATTAGATTATTGGCTAAAAGAAGGGTTCATAAACCACAACATTTGGATTCGATTTATAACGTTCAAATTTTTGAAGATGTTAATAAGAGAATTTTTAAAATTCATGTGTCTATTATTTTATTGAAAATAGAGAAACCATAATTTTTGGATTACAATATATTAAATGTGAAACTAAAATCTTGACAAAAAAAGAAATTACATTTTAAAATATCTTTCAAAAAGAGTTCATAGAGCAACTAGAATTATATAAATCAAGGTTTGGTGATGTTTCATTGACGGTGTTGACGTTGGCTGAATAGTTTGGGTCTTTAATCTCCTTTTCGGTATTTGGCGTGAAATATTATAGGCAGAATATAGCACCATGAGCGATAAAAACTCGATAAAAAAAAATTCTATCCTTACATCTCAATTTTATGTGCATGATAACAATGAATAATAATAATATATGAACAATTACACATGAAATAGTAACACATAATGCGATAAATAAAATGAAATTCATAACTGATATAGTATCATAAGTCCAAAAGTAATTCTCAAGCCATTCATATTTCCAAAAGCATGTCAGACGAGGCTGTTGATAGTGTTACCTAATATCTATTATAAAAGGGTCTTGCTAATCACCGCCTAATGAGCGATGGATAATAAACACATAAAGACAAATAAATACGGATATCTATGTATATTCACAGATATTAATACACAGTTTTACGGATATTGATACACTTTTTACAGATTATCCCCGCTTAGTGGGTGGTGGTTAGCATTTTCCATTATAAATTATCAAATATGTAAGAGTCTATTGTCACAATAACTAGGGCGCCAGCAACGTTATTCAATATTCATCATTAAATCATCAAACATGTCAGAATCTGTTATTACAACAATCGAAACGCGAACAGGGTTATCAATATTTATTATTAAACCATCAATCATGTCAGAGCCTGTTGTCACAACAACCGGAGCGCCGACGACATTACCCTGTATTCATCATTAATCATCAAGCACGTTAGAGCTCGTAATCATAACAACCGGGGCAGCGACGACGTTACCCAATATTCATCATTAAACCATCAAACATGTCAGAGCCCGTTGTCACAACAACCCGAGAAAAGATAGAGTTACTAACATTTGTCATAATTGTCCCATTATAAGTCATTAATTATGTCAGAGTCTGTTGTCACAAATCGGAGCGCCGACAATGTTATCGACCAACATTCGTGATATCTATACCATCATAAATCATTAAGCATGTCATAGTCCGTTGTCACAATAATTGAGGCGCCAACAATATTATCATATAGTCCAAGTGTTTCTAAGACAATATATAAGTTCCTCAATGACAACAAAGCAAGTACATGAAGTCCTAGCAATCCGAGAACATGAAAATGAATGAACAATTTTGTCCAAAAATTTTGATTTACGTTATCATGCCACGAAGGTATCAAAATAACTTCAAATGTACTTAAATGTATAGGGGTAGACTTCAATGTGTCATGAACATTTTTCGTGAAAGGCTAGAGGATCAAATATGTCTCTAAGTTCTGAAAAACTAGACTAGACCAAAATTGTTCGAAAATATACATCTTTTACAAGTAATCCAATGTTGGAAGTTCTAGAAGTTCAATCGAGTTGATTTCAATTGGAGATGAAAGTTAATAAGTTAAACTAAGTTTGTGAAAAAATTAGATTAGAGTAATCGTGGAGTGGTTTTGAAGTTAGAACAAAATTTTAAAAAAAAATTTGAAATTTTTGGCAGATCTATTTTCAACCAGTAAAGAGTTGTTTTCAATCGGCTAAAATTTTATTTTTTAAAAGTGAGACAGTAGGCTTTTCAACCGGTAAAGAAGAATTTTCAACCGGTCCGAACTTTACTTTTTAAAAATGTGACAATCGACTTTTCAACTGGTACAGAGTGATTTTCAATGGATTGAAACTTCATTTGATTGGATGCCGAAGTCACCCTCAATCGTCTCTAACTCCTCCTAATTGGAATTCTTATGTGAATTACTTATAGTAAAAACTTGACACCCTCTGCTACTTTGTCTAAGTCTAAGTACCATTCTCATTAGTGTTCTTAACGTTTAGTTTTAGATTTCACCATGTTCAACGTAAAGACAATACAAACATTAAATTAGCAACATAATAGCAGTATATGAAATGACCGACAATATTATATCTCAGGTTCTCAAATGAACGTAACGATAATATGCCTGGTTTTCAACAACATATCATCAATTCCCAATAACATCGCAACATTTTAACAACATTGCAACATGAAAATTCATTATACTTTTTAGATTCATAAATGAAGCATTTTTTTACAATTTTTAAATCTTTTTGGCACTAATTAATAACTTATTGAGTTCTTCATATTGCTGCGACTAAAAAAATTGTACAAAAAATATTTTACTTTTGAATTGAAAAATAATACAATTTTTTATAATAGACTAAAATCATAGGATAAAAAGATTGAAAAACTAAGTTTATAGTATGGAGAGAACGAAAATTAAATACATAATTTTTTATTTGGCTTCCTTTCTTTTCCTTATTTTCAAATAAAATATTAATGGTTCTCATTACATTTTCAGTATTTTTCACAAATCAGGGAAAAAATAAAAATAAAAATAGAAAACGTATAGTAGTTCAAAGGCCAACATGGGCGGTGACACCGTCACCGGATCTTTGCCCTTCCAATAACGACTTCTCTCTCCTCTCTCTCTCTCTCTCTCTCTCTACTTTACCATCATTCCTCATCCGCTTTCTCTTTCTCTCTCTAAAAATAATGCACTTTTATTCCCCCTCTCTCTGGAACTATATTTCCTGATAGAATCTTTTTCTTTCTTTCGTTTCCTGCATATTCTCCCAGAATTCCCTATTTTCTTCCAAATCTCAAAAGCCTAAAAAGTTAGAGAGAGAAAAGAACGCCAAACAGCAATTATTCACTTTTTCTTTCTTTACAGTACTCATCAATCTTCCTCTCTCTATATTGCCAGCTCGCAAACTCTCCTCTCTCTCTACGTCTGATCTCATCATCGTCTTCAGGAGATAGAACACAGAGATCTCAGAAGGTACGTCAATCCTCTGATCATTTGATTCGGAATCGATTTAGATCTCTTGTTTTCTGGTTTATTTTGATTCTCTGGTTTTCAAATTTTGGTGTGAGGTTGAAATTTCGTACGTTGATCTGCGCTAGATGGTCAATTTGTCCTAAATCAAGGGTAACAGTTAGATAAATACCTATTGTGAGGAATGATTTGTTGTTGATTGAGTAAAATTCTTGTTTATGATTGTTTGATCCTTGCTTTTTTCTCTCTGTGTTCATATCGTTCTTTTTGAGGTTCGACAATATTGGTTGAAATGAACATGAATTTGATCTGTAATTTAGTATGCGAGACAGGTGATCGTTCCACATAAATATATAGACACACATACATTTGACCTCCAAAGCGAGCTACTCTGGACCAATAAACCCTGATACCTGCAACATATCACAAGCCACAGGGATTAGTAATTCAGTGTTGCCAGCAGGAGTTGAACAGAAGATCTCCGGACATCTGGAGTTATAGTTGGTCTCTTTTGACAACTTTCGATCTTCATATTGAGCCCTATTTTGTACTGATCAAATGGACTTGTAGAGGGTCTATGAAAATTCTTGAAGTTTTTGATTTTATGATAATCCTTGCAATCAGCAGCCTGGTTCGTTCTATACGGATTTACTAGAGGCGGAAAAAAAAGAGAGGCACTGCTGGAAGGATGTTGTTTCAGTTGCTAGTCTTCTGGAGTCACTGCTAGTCTTCTGGAGTCATGCAAATGAAATGTATTGCTGTTGCATAATCCAGTTCAGATTTTTGGGGATGTTAGGAGGTAGTGGAAATGGGAGAGAGTTGCATCTCCTTCATTGTGCTTGACATGATTGGTTTTGAAGGCAAAGATGTTTTTGACTGCATGCTTCTATCCACCTGGCATTTGATGAAAGTCACAGTCCAACATGAGAACGATAGTTATGGGATAGCAGAGAAGTACTACAGATATTTTCAAAGTGTTGTGGGTGTTTTGGTATTCAGTAAATGCGGTAGGGTTATTTGTCGATTCGTAGCCAAATGGATCATCAGCACGAAGTTGTAGAGTGTGAAACAACGAAGCTATTCTTACTGGCATCATGCATGTTCTCAGAGATAACTTTATGGGTCTACTTTGCTCCGCATAGGATAAGACTGTTTTTTACGAGTAAGGGACCTTCCATTCGATTCAAGGGTTAGTCTTTACATGTATTAAGACGTCCAAGGACCATTTCAGGATTTTGATTACAAGGTGGAAGTTTATTGCTGGCTACTGTTTCTTTAGTATCAGAGCTTTCAACATCTTGGCTTTAGTAACTAAAGGGTGTCGATTGGTATGTAACATATGATGTTGCCTTATCTGATATATCACCGCAAGATGGATCATAGAAATAATCAAGGGAAATGAGGGGAAAACTTTAAGTGGAAAATTAGTGCACTTTGGTAGTTTGGTATTATTCTAAACAAAAGACAAGGAGAAAAGGAAAAAAAAAAAAGAAGAAATCTTGGCAGGACCATTGTTTTCGTGCAAGATAAGTTCATAATTGTGAGGGTAGCACAAATTTCTTTGCAACTTTTACAAGGGGACTACATGCGTAGAAGGAACATTCAACCTGCTAAGTTATTCAAGGGACATTCAACCTGTTTGCATGCAACAACAAACTTGTGGCCCAACTAAAACGGAAATAGAGCAATACAGAAGTTTAAGTTTGTAGAGTCCTTTGACACGAATAGGGGTGTCAATCGAGTGGGTTTGGGTAAGTTTGAGCGCGTTGTAAATGGTTTGCTATTTTTTGAGTTCTTTTACCTGTTTACAACCCTATTAGCTAGATAACTGTCACACCAAACCGAACCATTAAAAAGGGTGACCCAATTACATTTCCATATTTATAATCACATTCTAAGTATAGGTTTGTATAGGGATTGAAGGTGGTGCGACATTAATAATTTGGGTGGTGTCAATAATTTTTTGGATGGTGTTATAGATTTTAGGTGACGTTTGTAAATCTTGGTTGGGTTTTAGTATTTTTTGGTGTGACATTAGTAATTTTTGGTTTGACGTTAGTAAATTTTGTCATGGCATTGATATAATTTGGTGTGACATTAATAGATATGGTGCGGTAATATTGGATGTGGTGTGACGGTAGTAGTTTGTGATGTTAATAGTTAAGTTATTGGGTTATATAGGTTAATCCATTTGACCCATTTAACTCAACTATTTAAGACTCATGTGAAATGAGTCAAATTGGGTTATGACACGTGATTAATCTTATAAGTGGGTTGGGTTCGAGTGTATTTAGAGTTGGTGGATTTCGGTGCGTTCAGGGGTTTGGGTCAACATTGACACCCGTGGGCACAAAGCATGGAAAGCAATGACTGTATTTAGGTTTTATATGGAGTATTTGGTAAGCCTCAAATAGTTTTATTGGTCAAGATTTTGTACTTCTCTAAATTAAAGGTCTTAGTCCTTGGCAATTTAAAGAGAAATCCAAGATTTTATAAATATGTATGTAATCTCTTCATTTATGGAGTTGATTTTCAGAATTTGGGTGAGGTTTTGAAGTTCTAGTTTTGCATTATACAAGCCTACCTTAGGGGTAAATGATATAGTCGCTTTCACTACTTACGAATCATATTGTTGACCTCATGGTTGACTGCCCTTATTTTTGTATCAAATCCTAACCTACCAAGTCCTAAATGGCCCTGGTCTTATCCATGCCGTTAGGTCGTCAGGATGATTTCTAAATGCCACAATTATAAGCTTTGGGGAGACTTTTGACTTTCTAGTGCAGATTAGCAGTACTTCACCTTCGAATTGTAGATAACTACTTTGTTAGACTCCATAGGAACATTCTTTCATACATCTTAGCATCTTCCCCTAGCCAAAACTTACCACAGAAATAACTCTATACTGCTCTATCACTAGTTTCATGAAGCTGTCCTACGTCAACCACTTCCCATCAAAGTCCAAAATATCCTGATCTACATAACCTTTCATTATGCCAATAATCAATGGGTGAGAACAATATGAATGACAATTTATCTTTGTGACGGTCTGTAAGGACAGTTACCATGTTAACTTATTACCTGTCTGTCTGAATAGACGATGTCGAGAAAGAGGAATAGATGCAGTTTCAGATAAGGTTGGTGTTGGGATTTCGATAAATGTTTCATGAATTTTATTGTAACACCTTGGAACCATGAAAGAATGATGCTCATAAAAATCTTATACCGATATGTAAATTTTCTACTGGCTTTGATATTTATGTTGATAAAATGAGAATGTTGAAGCATAATATATTAGTCCATGAAAGATTTGGGTCTCCTAAATGTTTCATGAACTTTATTGTTTTGAACCATGAAAGAATGATGCTCATACAAATCTTTAGACCAATAGGTAATTTTTTTTCTAGCTTCGACATTTATGTTGATCAAATGAGAATACTGAAGCAGAATATATTAGTTCATGAAAGAGCTGGGTCTCATGTGCTTGAAATCAACTATGCCTCTTTGTTCAAAAGCCAGAAGTAGCCTTCCAGCACTTTCCTTGAGCTGGAAAGTTATAGTTCATTCTTTACCAGAACTGCTCAGAGAGTGATACAAGAGAATATACTATGTTTCACCTAGTCTACTACCATGTGGTCAATGACATCAAATTGGATATGCATATTTAACAGATGGCCTATTTGCTCACTAACTAACATGCCAAGCACTGTAAAGAAAATTGACAACGTTCTTTGTCACTAAATTGGCACCCAATAGTGGTAGTACTCCTGCATTTAGAATTAAGTTGCAATTTATTGGGTGGAAGGGATTTGTACTTCATGTAAAGGCGAATACGTGTACTGCCATATGAGGCCACATTTGGACAGATGTTTTGCTTAATCGTGACAGTTGGTGTTGGGAAGATTTCTGTTGGTTTATCTTACTACTCTTACTTTATGTTGTCTGCAATACCTACTCCTACATATTTCATCCTTGTCGAGATAAATTTTCTTTAGCATTCTCTGGACACATTTCTGTAGAGAAGATCAGCAGCAGTCTTGCTTATAGGAAAGTACTAGTGTTGATCTTTATACGAGTATGATTGATTAAAAAATTCTTTGCTGCTATTACTTTTGATGTTGCTTTTTGATATATGAAACACAGCACAGCATCTAATGTTTTTTTCGAGTGGCAACTGACACGAAACCATGATGGCGTGGAAGCTTAAGCCATTATTGCTTTCTGTCTATTAGTTATTTAACCTCCAACACCCCTTCATGTTTGGCCATGCTCCTCGTAATAGGGCGAGGATATGCATGTGTCATGGTGGTTATTGGTTATGGAGCTTTTGAGAATCCAATAGAAGGGTTCCTACTTTAGAGCCAAGCTATTAATTAACTCTTGAAAAGATGACCGAGTGGCATAATTTAGTTTTTTTAAGATTCCCAGAAGGATTAGCCCCTATTTTCCTCTAGGTCGTGGACCTTTTTCCTGTCTTCTGCTTTGTAATTCTGTCTTAGATTTTTAGTTGCTTAATTCACAGTGTTTTTAAACAATGAAATTTAAGGTGATATGGCTACAAAGTCTGGTTTTTTATAGGTTTCCTATCACCCAATGGAAATGATTTTATTGCTTGCTGCAGCTAAAGTAGATGACTATGGTCAAATTGTTTTGCTTGATATCTTTTCCTATCTCATTGACACTTCCTTTTTCTCTCTGCAGTAGCCACTTGGTGGAATTTTACAGAGTGGTAGTTTGGAAGGTAGTCCTGCCTTGCACGCAATGTCTAGCTCGGCAAAAGCATTGGAACCTGCATTTCAGGGAGCTGGCCAGAGATTGTATCCTACTTTAAGAACTGCGAATGACAAAGATAGCTTCAAATGCTAATAAGAAAGAATGGTGTATAATCCTGCTTTATGTGTGTTACTTTGCTAATAACTAATAAGAAAGAAAGAGTTGACATTGTCTTACTTTGAGCGTACGCATGTTTCTAGTGTTTCCATGCATTTGAAAAGGGGCGAATTGATTTAATTTACCTTCTATTTTACTTCCACTGCCTGCAAGAAAGAAAGAATTGATTAGTTGTTGAAAAGTGGGTGAACTAATTTCACTGCCATTTGATTTTTACTTTCATTGCATACAATAGAGAAGAATGGATTACTGTTTCGCTGTGTGCATTCATCGAATCTGGTATATGCTAAGGATGTCTCAACTCTCAATTCTACTTTAACTTTGGAATTTTTACTTAACAAGTCCTAGAGGGACGGAAATTTGGAGAATCGAGAACTTTCAGCCGGTCCCTTTGACAAAATCTGATTATGGTAAATTCTACTCAGGCGATTCGTACATTGTCTTGCAGGTGCACATCAATTTAACTTATTTCCCATTCACTTTGGTTGGAAATTTACATGTTCGACATGTGAATTTAAAATAAACATCTAGTTCCCCAGCACCCACAGATGCTCTGCAGTTACCCTTCCTATGTTTGTCAAACATTCTGCAGACAAGTCCTGGAAAAGGAGGCGCTTATTTGTACGATATACACTTCTGGCTTGGGAAAGATACAAGCCAGGTATGCTTTATGCTTCTGTAACTTTGTTTGTGCTTTTTCTGATTTTATATGTTGATACAGACCAATAGCCGGGAAGGATAGGAATAATGTGATGTGTTATTTTTTGTTACGAATTTTGTAGGATGAATCTGGAACAGCAGCTATTAAAACTGTTGAACTTGATGCAATTCTCGGAGGGCGTGCAGTTCAGCACAGAGAACTCCAAGGTCATGAGTCCGACAAGTTTCTATCTTACTTCAAGCCATGTATTATTCCTCTGGAGGGTGGTGTTGCGTCAGGATTTAAGAAACCTGATGAGGAAGAGTTTGAAACACGGTTGTATGTCTGTAAAGGAAAACGAGTTGTCAGATTGAAGCAGGTAAGAGCCCTTTAGACATGAACTTTCTGAGCTGATATCCAACCCTTTTTCAAAAGGAATCTGCTTTGTATTAAGGAAATGGAATGATCTTTGATATCCAGGTCCCTTTTTCTCGTTCCTCGCTGAATCACGATGATGTGTTTATCCTGGACACACAAGATAAGATTTTTCAATTCAATGGTGCAAACTCCAATATCCAGGAGAGGGCGAAGGCATTGGAAGTAATCCAATTCTTAAAGGAAAAGTATCATGAGGGGAAGAGTGACGTTGCAATCGTAGGTAAGGTCACATGCATTTGAAACTTTGGTTATGTCTTCCCCTATGTACGAAAAAAAGTTGTCTTACCCTATGTATTCAAGATATATGTTTTGTATTCTTTCCTTTTTTTCTCATCCCTCAAACCAAAAAGGCTGGGTCCTTGCCATCTGCTGATCCAATTTCTTGGGTTTCCCTTCTGCATATTCACTTATAAGTAGTTGCTAATTATTCAGCCATAATTATTGAGAATGACAATGTTGATCGTTGTGCCAGATGATGGAAAGCTGGATACTGAGTCAGATTCTGGTGAATTCTGGGTCATCTTTGGTGGGTTTGCACCAATTAGCAAAAAGCTTGCTGGTGAAGATGATGTTATTCCAGAGAAGACTCCACCTAAACTTTATAGGTATTTTTTCGTCCTCTATAGTTTCGCTCTCATACTCAAGTAGGAATCAGATTGTCAAAAAAGTATTAGAGAGTAATGATGTTTATTGCTTTCCAGTTTGGTGATTGTTAATTCTGATTTCAAATGGAAGTACTTGTTGGTAACTATGATTATGTTACTTTCTTTGTATGTGCATGTAAATGCAATTAACAAATCACACTCCGATTGGAAATTTTTGAGATAATGAGTGCTGTCAATAGATCCACCATATAGCTATAACTGCAGCGTTATGAACTCAGGCTAGAAACTTCTCCATCTCTTGTGGGTAGTTGATGGCACATTCCTAATTACTTCATGTTTGTTTCTCTAATTGATGGGTCAATGCAGTTTTTTTCTTTACTAATTTTGACCACGTCATTTTTTCAAATGATATTCCTTTTTCCTCTGCTGATCAGTCTGTTTGTTGTAGGTAGCCTTCTGTTGTTTATGTAACTTCCTTTGCTGTCCTTTTGGCGTGCATATTTTATAGTGAATCAAGTTCCTATCAGCAAACACCTGATACGTTTTAAATATGAGGTGGCTCAAAGTCCTATTGTTTTATCACCTATTTACGAGAAATTTTTAGTCAATCTAATTTGACGCTTAAAGTGTTAAGTTACCAATTATTCCAAAAGCTTAAGCCGTTAGGAAATGTGCTCAACCATGTATATTAAGGTATCCAACTCTCTCCCTCACTTGCAAGCCCGTCTTGCATGTGGATATGCAAACATCCATAAATAGAGTGAAATAGAATGCAAAGAGGAAAAGCAGAATTCAAACGGGCAACAAATACAAATGGAGAGACTTGAATCCAAGACCTCTCATAAACCAAAGCTCTAATACCATGTCAAGTTACCAATTATCCCCAAAGCAGCAAAGCTTAAGCTGTTAGAAAATGGCCGAACTATGTGTGTCAAGCTCTCTAACAAATAGAACCTTCAGATCCTGCTTAATGGGATTCCAATCTTTGAAGTGCAAGGTATTAATTACCTCTGCTAGTATGATGCCCAAATTCACCAGCATTGCTTATTATACCTGTTGCAGCAAGCAAAAAAATGTTCTTGTGAACATTAATTTTGAGTCTAATATCTGCTAATATTTTTTGGGGATTGTTAGATTGGATAAAATAATTAAGACCCAAGTTAGGTTTTCCTTTCTCATTACGTTATAGTTATACAAGAGGAAAAAATAAATAAAAGGAAATTACACTATGACCTTTATCTACTAACCTATTTACACAATGGAACAAATCATAACTTAACAGAGATCAAGGTAAAAGAGCTGCATCCTTGCGATGCTTGATACTAGAAC
Source organism: Arbutus unedo (assembly GCA_014822125.1). Taxonomy (NCBI): domain Eukaryota; kingdom Viridiplantae; phylum Streptophyta; class Magnoliopsida; order Ericales; family Ericaceae; genus Arbutus; species Arbutus unedo. The sequence goes on along the minus strand of JABCMJ010018368.1, from coordinate 23,151 downwards.
CTTGTAAGAACATTTTGATGCAGAGTTGATCAAGTATTAATCTTTGTTTTCTTCGTTTTCTCTCAAATTTCTTTTTTTCTTTTTCTTTTTTACTTCTTGTTAGTGCTTTCCACTTTAGCAATCAGTTGCTATCTGACGACTTGTATATTTGAACTTGCATGGTTGAGTTTGTACTTGAGAAGAATATTATGTGCTCTAGCATTTAACTCACAACAATTAGTAATGGGTGGAGAGGCTATCCAAGATGATATACTTGTTTTTGGACGTGATAATTATCCCATGTGGGACAAGCTCTAAAACTATCATGCATCTGTGATTTCTGACTCATACGTGGAGCTATAAACAAATAACAAGTAACCTAAGCATCAAAACAAATTAAGGTGCACTTAAGTCACAAACGAAGTGGCAATCAATTAAGAGAGTCTTGTCCAAAAGACTCCGAAAGCCTAGCTCTAATACTATCTCAAAACACCCAGACTTATATACTGGTTTCGGAGGTTATATTCATCCATTTTGGGTCAAACTCTTAACATTATGGTTGCTACAAGGGTATGCGTCAACATATGGTGCTAAGTTTCGTATTGCAACTTTGTGCAGCATCACTGATGGGCAAGTTAAGCCTGCAGATGGTGAACTTTCCAAATCTATGTTGGAAAACAACAAATGCTATCTATTGGACTGTGGCGCTGAGGTATTTATCTGGGTTGGTCGGGTTACACAAGTGGAGGACAGAAAAGCTGCCAGTCAAGCTGCTGAGGTAGAAACTTAGTATTCATGTCGGAATATTTTTGGTGACAGCCTCATTTTCATCATTTGATATGATATGCAGGAATTTATCAATAGCGACAATAGGCCGAAGTCAACTCGTGTCACCCGGATTATTCAAGGTTATGAGCCACATGCATTCAAGTCCAACTTTGATTCTTGGCCATCAGGGTCAGTACCTTCAACTGGTGAGGACGGAAGAGGAAAAGTAGCAGGTAGATTCTTTTCCTTGGCTGTGAAACACAATGAAATATTTGCTGGAAATCGTTGCCGAGTATGAAATTATTCTGTGCTCTGGTAGCTTTGCTGAAGCAACAAGGTGTCGGTGTCAAAGGATTGACTAAAAGTGTTCCTGTTAACGAGGAAGTCCCTCCATTGCTTGAAGGAGGTGGAAAAATTGAGGTCTGGTGACCAAATTGTTTTGATGCTCATATCTGGGAATTATTTGAGTTTGTTTGGCTTGGTATGTTGTTGGTAGGAGTACTCAGTAATATTGGTTTTCCAGGTATGGCGTATTGATGGCAGTGCCAAGACTCCTGTTCCCATGGAGGACATTGGAAAATTTTACAGTGGAGATTGCTACATAGTTCTTTACACCTACCATTCTGGTGATAAGAAAGAAGATTACTACTTGTGTTGTTGGATTGGGAAAGATAGCATTGAGGTAATTTACTTTTTTTTCTTCTCTGTGAAATAACGAGAAGAAATTATTCATGTTGCATAATGTATACAGTAACTTAGACACATCTTTAACCAGGGTTGCTTTCCCTTCAAACATCCAGTTCTTTGTTTTCATTTATGGTACCAAGTCAACCCTTATAGAGAAGTATCAGACAAGGACACCTCAATGGGTTAGATCACATTGCCCCAAACTACATAGGAAAAAAAAAAGAACAAACAATTTGAAAAAAAAGTTATCAAGGACTGCATACTTCTTTCTCTCTTTCTGTCTGTTTCTTTTTGTGTGTGTGTGTGGATGTATATATATGTGTGTGCATATATCTGTGTGTGTTTGTTTTTCAGTGTTGGGGATGAGGAAGGAGTTTCTTCTCATGTTTAGTTTCTGGAAATAACATTACTGATCCCTTCGCAAAAGGCCCTGATTTCGTAGACTATAATGGTGTTTCGAAGCTGGAATTTTTTTATTGATCTGTTTTCTTGCATTCTCGATTGGTTGGTTGGCTTCTTTTTGATGGCTCGTGTAAATTCATCCTTTTATCTAATATGTATACAGTCATCCAATTATATTATCACTAGGAATTGCTTTGATTCCTTTGGATTCAATAATGTCACGTTTCAAAAACAACACCCCCCCCCCCCCCCCCCTCTCTTTCTCTCATGAAATCTTAAGTCCAGCACTTCTGCAGTCTAGGCCCTCTTTGAAACTTCTGTAGTCCTTGAAGATCAAATGTAGCAATAAATAAACCAAAATTTCAAGCGTATCAAATCTACTCTTCGTCCATCAAGTCAATTGTCTTAATATTCCATTAAGGTTTCAAAATTTATTCTACAACTTTTAAGCATTCACATGATTTGCCCGTAATTATTTGAAAGTATGTATTTGTCCTATTCAATTGGCTACCAACCAAGTACACATGTTCCGTAATACTAAGGGCGTATAAATTCATGAAGAAGATAGGCCAAATGAGTTCTAACTTCTAACCAAATAAATTTTAATGACTTCTTTTCCAAAGACAAACCTAAGAAACTAATTATATTTCATGTTTTGCTGATGGATTGTGTGGTATCACAATAATATTACTTACACATAAGATTCATTTAGAGATAATTATTGGTTTCCCTCTACATGTTATTCTTTGTTGAGTTGGTGGTCTGTGAATCACTGATCAAATCTTTGGTTGTTTGTCATGGCATTGCTCTTGAAGTATGAACCAAACTTCTAGTACTAGAGTGAGATCGAATTACCTTGCACTGCTAGTTGATTCTATGACATGAAACAAACTGCTAGCATAATGTTCATACCTTCAAGTAACAATATTTGTCAGAGATTGGAGCACCTTGCACTGCTACTTGACTCTGTGACATCTGGCACTGTTGAAATTTAATATCGCGTGTATCCCATCAAACCTGTCATTATTCGTCACTCTTAGATGATGAGAATTTTTATTCTGCACTGTACATCCCCTACTATTGGAAATTAACATTATGTTCATCCTTAAACCTGACATTCCTCATCACTATTGGACAATAAGGATATTGACATATGTACTACTAATTTGGCTTTCGTTATGTTGCTGGTCAACCTCGGGTTGATTGGGTCTTGATTTTATTTTTCTCTAATGACCATGATAATCTTGTTGCGTGTCCAACTTCAGGAGGATCAGAAGATGGCTGCTCGTTTAGCTACCAATATGTTCAATTCATTAAAGGGGAGACCTGTACAGGTATCTCATTTTTTTTAATATTAATTACTGTTGGCATGCAATCTTAAGATTGAACTTTTTTGACTTTTTTGTCGGTGTAGGGTTGCGTATTTCAGGCGAAAGAGCCACCACAATTTATTGCCATCTTTCAGCCTATGGTGGTTCTCAAGGTACTCTTCCAGTGTCTTTACTTGGATAATATCTGGTGAAAGATACTTTCTTCAAATTTGTTCTTGAATTGCTCTAATTTCTACGATGGTCTGTTTTTATTAGGGTGGGAAGAGCTCCGGTTACAAAACCTATATCGCCGACAAAGGCTTAAACGACGAAACTTACACCGGTGATTGTGTTGCGCTCATCCGGATATCTGGAACTTCTGTGCACAACAACAAAGCCTTGCAAATTGATGCTGTATGTACCTATTGATCTTTTTACCTACCAACACTTTGTGAGGCTTTCTTTTGTGTCTCTTGTAGATCTCTTTATGCTTGGTGCAGTATATTATGTTTTGCTATCAGAGAACTATATTGTTTTGGAGTCCCTAGGCAGCTATAGTATTATGACGTTTAACCGTGGCGCCACCGCTTAGCACTGAAAAATGGGGGCGCGGAGAACATGGGTGTACGTCTTCGCTTGGCGATTGAAATCATTGTGACTAATGAACAAAAGAAAACTGAACGGCAAGGAAAGCAATGGTAGAGCATAAGATACCAGAAAATGGGTTGAGATGGTCTTCGTTTCATTTCTTTTTTGACAGTTGAGTTGTTCACATATGAATATGGTTTGGAAGTGTTTCTGGGTGGATTCGAAAATTCTCCCATAAGTTGGTGGCACCTCTTTAATATGGTATCCCTTTATGCTAGTTGTCTCAGGCCACGACCTCTTTGAAGTCCTCCAACCATGAATACTCGACTCAACATGGCATATCTGTCTGCATTGTGCTCTTGTGGCATTGACCAGATTTGGACGTGATGGAAAAGTACTGACTGCACTCTTATGGAAGAATAGTTTTTTTGACTTCGACAATTTGGGGAAATTGACGGAAGCCTATGTGTAAGACATTGATTGTCCTCGAGGTAACTGGATGATGGAAACTTCTGTAGCCCGAAGTATGCTGATGATGAAAAGTACTAGATATGTAGAAAAGTCAAAAGGAGTACTGAGTTCACATCATTGGCTACAAAATATGAGTTAGTAATAGGTTATCATCACATATTCTCTCAGACAAGTGAATGTCATTTTTTGTTAGTCCTTTTTTTGTGTGCACATGACATGAACTATCTGACAGACTTGAATAATTGACCAGGGTATCAATAAACATGTTTTCTTTCCTTTCAGGTAGCGACATCATTGAACTCCAGTGAGTGTTTCCTTCTTCAATCTGGCTCTTCAATATTCACTTGGCATGGAAATCAAAGCACCTTTGAGCAGCAGCAACTAGCTTCAAAAGTTGCAGAATTTTTGAAGGTATGCTGTTTGCATGACAGTAACTTCATGTCAGGTGGGCTTTGACTCTGGTTTTAGACATTACCTCTAGCTCGAACAATTGTGGATTGGCTCAACTTTCGAGTTTTTTGATGTTTTAAAAGCACGACTTCGCTTTTCTTCCATGCCTATGAAAAGTGACAGAATCAGTTCATGAGATTGTCTATCACAAGATTTGGAACCATGTGTCCTGCTTGTTGTTGCATCCCCTTTTCTTATCCTGTCGCGTGATGCTGTTGGGAGGTGAAATTTTGTGGAGCCCTCAAGGTTTTCTCAAGCCTCTTTTTGAGTCTAGGCCTGTTGTGAGCATCCTTGTCAAAGTTTGCTTTCTTTTTCTTCACTTCTCCTCTGAATAAGTATACCTGACGAGTTTATCCGATTAAATTGCTTTGGTGAGACCCTTGTAGACAGGATTAGGTGTAGACCCCTACTTTTTTTCTCTTGATATTTTGCAAGGGGATGTAATTAAATGTAGCCCTTGCTTTTCAATTATCCTGCGGCTTGAGTCTTGGAAGGTTGTCTTTGTGCACATCTTTCTCGTCCTACTTATTGTGCCATTAGAATTGCACTAGACTGACATAGCACATAAATATCTGTATGACATGTTGAAATCCCTGGACCAGTGGGAATTGGAATGAGGACCACTCTTCTTTACTGCTTTACTGATCAAAGTCGAATAGCAGATTGATAAATGTTGGGGTGCATGGAAGATATTTAATTGCTTGCTTCACGGTGCTCATGCAAATCCCATGTCCAAATATACTCAATTCAGACTAAACAGGCTGAGAGTTCTGCACTTTTAGTATCAGATCCAGATATGGAACCTATTTCACGATGAGCTTTACTGTGGGGTTGAAGTTTTATCCTGTATACATAACAGAGGCATGGTATTGACATGGAATGAGATGTAAACCGCATTATTTCCTGCTGTTATATTCCTTTTCTGGCATCTCCTCTTGTATATGGATGTTTATATCCTTGCTAATATTAGAAATATTTTTTTTCAACCAAATATGTTTTTTACCTTTCTTCCCTTACATGTCATGCTGGTGTCTTTTTTTGTATACATTATTTTCTGAAGTCTAACCATGAATCCTTGACTAGCTCAGATGGCTAAGCCATAAATGTTAAACATGGGGTGAGGTCCCTGCAATTCTGTGGGATGTAGTTAACCTCACTTGACTTCTGATTAATTTCTGACCTCAATTCTGTTGGATATATAACGAATGTGTCTGCCAAATTTTTTACCCAATAGTATTGGAGAACATGGCTTATGTTAAATGAGTTATTTTGAGTAGATTGATCTAAGTTACCCCCCAAAAATTATTTTTGAAGTTCTGTAGTGATGAAATATGAATCAAGGGTATCTGCATCTCTCTTCCTTGAGTAGTGGAGAATGGCAGTTTGCAAAACCTTCAGACATGATTATATTTTGGACATCCTTATTTCAATGGATATGCACCATAGATTGTTTAATGGGTGGCACTATACTTGGTTTATTTTCTTCCCAAGCTGATGAGACTTGTAAATGACAACATCTGCTACTGCTTGATAAGTTGGGATTAATTAATGAGGTCCATATGGTTTATAAATTCAGCCAGGTGTAGCTGTAAAATTCGCTAAAGAAGGAACTGAGAACTCATCCTTTTGGTTTGCTCTTGGAGGGAAACAAAGTTACACAAGCAAAAAAGTAGCTCAGGAGATTGTCAGAGATCCCCACCTGTTCACATTTTCATTCAATAAAGGAGGTAGCATTTCTATTCATGACGGTTTTCAGTTCTTTGTAATCCTTGTATTTCTTCTGATTGGATATAGTTCACTACTTAATCACACTATGAATTTCTAACTTTTTTCTATTGATTATGGTTGCTGATATGTGGATCCCCAGGAAAGTTTGAGGTGCGTTAGACAACTGGAATAAAGATTGAAGTCCATGATATATTGATTTGGCTGTTCAACAACTTTATAATTTTTATTGTTATGTTTTATTGGAAGGTTGAAGAAGTTTACAACTTCTCTCAAGATGACCTGTTGACTGAGGATGTCTTGATACTCGACACACATGCTGAAGTGTTTGTTTGGGTTGGCCAGTCTGTGGACTCCAAAGAGAAGCAAAGTGCTTTTGAAATTGGCCAGGTACTGCTGAAGTTGTCTATGCTTCTCCCAAAATTTCACGTTCTGCCATGCAGTTTGTTGACTGATGAAGTTTCTTACAGAAATACATAGATATGGCTGCGTCACTAGAGGGGTTGTCTCCATATGTGCCACTATACAAAGTCACGGAAGGAAATGAACCTTGCTTCTTCACATCATATTTTTCGTGGGATCCTGCAAAAGCTACTGTATGTGCAACAACAGAACTTCGTTTTTTCTTTGTTACTGTCATGTTTTGATCAGTGTACAGACAACTGTGCTTTTGTAACCCTGATTTTTTTTTGTTCACAATGGGATACACAAGTTGGCAATGAATAGAGACAATAATTTATCATGGAATTCATTATGTACTGATGTTTCAAGGAAAGAAGATTTGTTGAAATCTAGGAGCGAATGAGGCAATCAGGATGTCCGTATGTTTTGGCTATCAAGTCAGTTTATTTTTCTTCAAAGACAAGAAAATCGGAGTCCTTATGCAAGTCAAAGGAGTGAAACTTTTGACCACAACATGAGAGTTATAGACGGGGTGTCAGAACCATTGCGAACTCATAAGAGAATCATTCATGCAACTGTGGTTAGTTAATATGTGGCAGGGTGATTAGAATCTAAAAGCAAGAAAGACTACCTATGCATTGATGGAGCAACGACAAATAAGGACGATATGAATCTTTAGCAGCTGAAACCTTGAGTCTAGACTAAATGGTGATTGGGTAACTTGGGACAAGTTGTGGTTCAGAAACAAATGGTGGATGTACCATAATGTGGAGTGGAAGTTTTTCCTGTCTTGAGTATTGTTTGGTTAACTGGTTATTGTTTAGGCAAAACAAAAAGAAATTGATTACTCATCTCGTTTTCTTGTTGATATTGTTTGGTTAACTGGTTATTAATCATCCAGAACAAAAAGAAATAGATCAATTATCTTGTTGTGTTCTCTGGATATGCTTCCACAGTTCGACTATTAACTTACTCCAATTTCTTGGAGAGGGGATTGCTAGTGTGGTATTGAGGTGGTTGTCTCATATCAGTTATTCATCATTTTGATTATAGTTTTTTTCATGTGATGTAGGCTCATGGGAACTCATTCCAGAAGAAGGCTATGCTACTCTTTGGGGCTGGTCATGGTGTGGAGGTAACAATCCCAATTCTGTCATACAAAAGATGTTTTAGTAATAAGCTTGACAAATAATCTTTATTGCAGTCACTTTGATGTTTGTTCTACATGCATCCAAATGTCCTGTGCTCTTATCATTGCCACACCATTGCCACATCATTGTCTATACAAACAAGAAACCCAAGTGTCAGCCTGTGAGGTGTCACTAGGGCGAAGCACATATTCTCACATGCTTCCCCTCTAGAGTCGAGCTATACCGGCCAAGGATAACGTGAGAGACTTGAACCTTGGTCAGTCTTAGAGTGACTGACCTTCACAAGAATGCAATCACCAAGTGAAGATAGACACGTGGCACGATCTGTACCAGTTGACCATCCATTTGCAAGAATGCAATCACCAATTGGAGATAGACACGTGGCTGTACCTGTGAAGCAAATGTTTGCAACCTTTGGAAAAACTGTTTAGAAAAAGTCTAGTCATATCTGCGAAGACAATGTTACCCCCTGAATCGGAAGAGTGTCGATATAATTGACAGGATAAACAAGATCATGCTTTAAGGCATCGATTTCCCCTTCCAAGGGCCCTCAAGGCCTTTGAGAATTTCACGCCACTACGGAAGGTGGCTTTGGCCTCCAGATTGTGGGTAAGCCACTTGTCCAGCTGTCTCTACTCAAGAATGTGACACTTTAAACTACCTTCCGATCATCGACTCCTCCCATGTATAAATTGGACGTGTCCACCCCGACACATGCAAGTTAGCAACCTCCTTTCTTGGCCACTAGGTCATTTTTGTTATCATCCTATCCTTCACTCTTTCCTCATGAACCCTCGGTTGCTCTCACTTTATCTGATTTCCTGCCACACTTTGCAAAGGGCTTCTGAACTGGCATACTCACCTTCAAACACTCTTGATCTTAGATTTTGGTTAGAAACAAATGACTTATCTGTTTATTATTTGTTTTATTATGTTCTGATTTCGCACTATATTACTTCTTTATATTTTGTTTTTGATTAGTCACTATACTCCAGTTGAGTTTGCGAGGCAAATATTGAGGTGCTTTTCATTGATCTTTTGTATGAGATATTGTTTAGGAATCTTAGACAAATATGTTTTTGAACTATTGTTGGATCTATGTGGTACTGAGTGATTTATCAGTTTACCACTATGTTACTGAATTTCCATTCTTTCTTTCTTTTTTCCCCTCAGAATGGTTGTATATAGGGCACTTTGTAGTCGGCAAAGTGTTGTGGTTTATTGCACTCTAAATTGCAATCCTAAATTTCATAGTCCAAAATGCTTGCTAATGCAATTAAGGTTGTACTGCTAGAATTTCTGTTATTCTCTTGTACCTTGCTCATTATTGTGTGTAAGTCATAATATCCACTTTTTGTCTTACTAGATGGCTTTCGTGTTTTTTTAACACTATCTTGCAGAGCCCAGACAAGTCCAATGGATCAAGTCAGGGTGGACCAACTCAAAGAGCATCAGCCTTAGCTGCCTTGTCTTCTGCATTTAATCCATCTTCGGGCACCAAAAGTGGTGGTACTCCAAGATCGTCCGGCACGAATCAAGGTTCACAGAGAGCAGCTGCTGTAGCTGCTTTGTCGCAGGTTCTTACTGCTGAAAAGAAGCGCTCACCAGAATCCTCTCCTTCTCGATCCACCAGAAGTCCACCATCTGAAGCTAGTCCTCAAGGTATTGGAACGATAATGATAATTTGTTTATTCTTTATGCTCCCTCCATCCCATTTTGTTTGTCCCCTGTAGGAGTTCCAAGCGCAAATTCAAATGAAAGGCGTTTATTTCCAACATTGCCACTTTTCTCTTCACTTTTAAACTTATTCCTAATTCGTTGCGAGGGGTAGCTGTGGAAAGTGACAACTGAGAAATTTTATGTTTTGATTTTTCAAAGTGGTATTGCATTTTGGAACAACATAAAATGGAAAGATGGACGAACAAAATGGGACTGAGGGAGTATCTCAGTAGCCATGTCCTACTTTTGTTGCATCTCCTTGTATATTGTGTGTTGTGTTATTGTGCATCAAATTTCCTCGCAGCACCTATTGGTATCCTTTAATTTTCCCCTCCATGCTTCTCTTTCTGCCTTGAGTGAATTTGTCCACCAACTCTCAACTTTAACATGAGGTGACAAATTGAAAATTTTAAGGGCATTTGCCTTTGGTTTGTTCATGTTCTGATTTCTAGGAAATAACGCATTTGAAGCAGCATGTAAATTACCTTACCTTAATGAGAATGAAGTTACCCTCTGCATTCTGAAGTAATGCTGTATTCTAATTTCGGTATTTACATGGGAATAACAGCTTGCAGCACTATGCTCTTTTTTGGCATTTACATTTGGTCTTGTGATATTGGAAATGTGGATTATTTTGACATATTTGAAGTACTGCTTGCAGCTGGAGGAAAGAGTGAAAATGCACTTCTTGAAGTGGAGAATTCTAAAGAAGATTCCGAAGTCAAGGACACAGTGGCTGATGAAACTGTAGTGGAGAGCAATGGGGATGATTCGGTATTGAAGCAAGAGGCAGAACAGGATGAAAATGGTAGCGAAACTAATCAAAGTACATTTAGTTATGAACAGCTGAAAGCTCATTCTGAAAACCCAGTTACCGGAATAGATTACAAACGAAGAGAGGTTGGTTGATATCTATGGTCTGTAGTAACCATGCGTGCGTTTATTATTACTGCTTCCCTTTTAATAGAATTTTCTTTGTTTGAATTTTCAGGCTTATTTGTCTGATGAAGAATTCCAGGCTGTTTTTGGGGTGGCGAAAGAATCATTTTATAAATTACCGAAATGGAAGCAAGACATGCACAAGAAGAAATTTGATCTCTTCTAGAAATTCGATTTCACCAAAAGTGAGTTATGTCTCGATTTCTTTTTACAACTTCACTTTGAATGCATTGTTTGCCTTCGCCTCTTTTCTCCTGGGCAACGTGGTTGGATTTGCCCTCTTTCAACCATTTTGAGTACGTCCATGCCATATGAGGATTTTAGGTTTTTTTAGTGTCCGTATTGATTATATTGTGATTCCCGCATGAAGAGTGATGTTTTTTTATCCACCCTCTTTTTAACTGTTGCTGCTGCTGCTGCTGCATTGGTTCAGATCGTAGTTCTAGCAAACAGCAAGCTGGTGAAATTCTTTGATTTGGTTGGTATGTATCTCAGTTTGTGGTTTTTGGAGTCCATTATTTTTTCCTGGGTTTTCATTTATTTGTCGAAAGGAATGGTGTATATGTGTTGCACTTTGTAATAATAGATTCCATTATTAGTTGAAAAAAAAAACATAAATTTTATTGTTGCTTGTAAGATGGGGGTATTGTTGATTCCATTAATGCTTGGGAGACAGATGTTCACACCGTATGTCTTGAGACATTTGGACAGTTTCGGTACATAGGTATCCGAATTTTTGTCTTGATGACCGTCTGTGTTCTTAACACTCCTTTGTAATCTGTATTGGAATGTAATTTTTTGTTTGGGTTGTGGTTGGATGATAGATTCATTTTAAGGATTTATCAAAGGAAAGTAAAAGACCTTTCGCATGTTTATCTCATCTTCTCCGATGATAAGTCACCGGAAACCCATGATCTGTGAGGTTTTACATTTTCTATGGTGTGATGAAAACTGCTGCGGGAACTTTGTGGTGGAAGAACAACCAAAGTTCGTTTGGGTCTGAAACGGAAATCCTGTTGTACAACATGTCAAAATGACATTGTTTTGGTGTCGGCCGGACGCCGGATGTATTTTGAGTGTCAAAATAATGTCATTTTGGTGCCTTGCGCAATGTACAGCTGGGGACTCGGGGACTCTAAAAGCACTTTCCTTTTCAAAGAAGAGACTAATGGAACCTTCTGGGGACTTTGAAAGCACTAAAAGGCTAGCAAGATACTTAGGTAGGGAGAGGAAAATGAAGGGAAAGCTTTTTTGAGCTAAGGTAAGAAAGTAGGCGCTAGTAGAAGGCTAATTGAAGATTGACTATTTCAAAGAAAAACTTCACACTAAATTACTAGTCTAGATAGAACAAAGTTGGCCTTGGTTAACTTATCTATGATAGAGAGCCGTTAAGGCAATTGGAAAGAAAGGAAATAAAGCAAAGGCGAAAGGTGCATGGCTAGAGAGTATATCTTTTAAAACTCACACTTTGTCGTTGGGATTGGGAGCAATAGGAGGTGCTTTATTTGTCATGGCAATCTTTCTTTTTTCAGTCAGATCTAGAATCTTGTTTTGCAGATTCCTACAACGATTCAGTAGGATTTCCTTATTTGTCTGGGTCATAAATTCATCATACATTTATCAAGTGAGTTTAGCATTGTCACTTTATCTTTTCGTTTGCCATATTTTCTTTTTGCGTAGTTTCCACAAAGTTTTGATGCGAGCACATCATAAATGATGTCAAGTTCATGTCTTCAGCAAGAAATAGCTAATACATGTCAATGAAGCAGAGAGAGAAGACGAGAGGAGAGAGTTGTGAGAAGTTGACCTCTCCTATGCGCCTTTTATAGGCTTTGGCAGGATCTGTGTGCATCAGAACATTCCATTTTTTCAAGCATTAATTAGACTTTGCACGCGGCACATTTGTCACCGCACTCGCGTGCGCCAGTATGATGACTGGTTTGGTGTGGTTTGGGTTTACCCTTTTGGGTTGGCAGGACTCTTAGTACTCAAATCAATTACTTATCTCGTTAATGACCCGCTTCATTAAAACTTTGATTGTTTCGTTACAAAATTACACTAAAATATTGGCAGTGGGTAGAAAATAACGGGAGATTCCAAATTCCAAATTCAGCCATGAATATGGAGATTGACGAAATGTGGGATTCCTTTAAGTTCCCCAAAGTGAGCATATGCACATACATAAACATACCAATATATGTGCATATATAGTATCAATATCAATATATATAATTGCATAGGTTTACACCCACCCACGCAGAAAACACACGTGAGAGAGAGAGAGAGAGAGAGAGAGAGAGAGAGAGAAAGAGAGAGAGAGAGAGAGAGCAGTCCAGTGGGTATTGATTTTCACTTATTGTGTAGCTCTTCTAATAATGCATGTTTTTGAGAGGTAGAACATCACTCCACCTAGGGTGGTGTTTGTTTTGGAGCCCCATTTGGGATTTTGCTTGGATTTTGTTCCCTTTGGCAAATATGCCTTTATTAAGCTATATGGACCGCATGAGTTTTGGAGCCTCCATAACTGCCCATCTCAATTCTCAACTCAACCACTACCAGTCACTGCTTATCCTAATCACCAACTAATATTTCATATCGTCCTTTCCTTTTTGGCCTATATAAAATACTTGCATCTCATATATTTACACACACACACACATACATATATATACACGCACGAACGCATGCACACACATACACACACTAGTGTCGGGTGTTCACGCGCTGCGTGTGCGGAGAATACGAACATAGAATATAAGAACTCAAAATTAGGGACCAATTGCCATGATAAAGCAAGTGAAGGGAGTGGACAGTTTTAAAATTGTTGAAAGTTTTTTTTTTGTCATTTAATTTTTTTAAAATTTTTGTTGTACATAATTGTCCTTATAGTTATGTAAACTACTAAGTATAATATCTAAAGATATTCTTTTTGGTCATGAGTTTTTCGAAAAAGTGAAATTGCGAGTTAGCTTTAAAAAAAAAATTCACACCAAATGATGTGTATCTTTATAATAATATAGATATATTTATGTGTATACACATATATTTTGTGTGTGTGTGTGTGTGTGTTAGTATACTGTTGGACTATTCCTACTTATTGGGTATTCGGGTGGAAGGTACACGTTCATATAGGGTCCCAAATCAGATTCTTCTATTATTTTATTATTACTTCTAAACTCTGAAGTAGAAGTTTTCTCTTTGAAAATCAAACTTTTGGAAGCTTCTAGTAGACAATCTTAGAAAACTATGCCTTTGTAGTAGGATCTTTACAATTTTTATATGAATATTCCAGAACTCTGAATACTAATTTGGGTGAAATTGAGACTTAAAGATAATGAGATAAGTGAGTCTATTATTAGTCACATTACGTGTCAGCTCAATTTATACCTCTAAGATAAAGGGACAGAGTCCTGGTAGAACTTCACCTCTCGATCTTATGTAAAATGGACCCCTTTCATTCACTTGGTATGAAAATTCTCTCTAGAAATCTCTATACTATTTCTCGACATTGTCGGCTAACTTAGACATTCAAGGGGTGTTGGCGATGTGGTGTCCTTAGTATTTTTGCTGGTGTTTGGTCTCGACTCAGATCATCCAAAGAATTAGATGAACGGTTAGAAGATTGACCTCGGAAGGGTTGAAAATCACTTCATCAATGACAAAGTCTTTGTTTTTCTGCTGAGCCCAAAGAGTGAAGGAAGAAGTAACTGATAATTGTAACTTTCCTTAGACGTAAGTCATTTGACTATAAAAACTTTAAACCCACAACAAGTCTCGTGAGTGAGATTTATCACTCATAAGTTTCTAATGCCCCCCAAAAGCTAGTAATTCGCTGCCAAGGTTATAAAAAGAACAAGGTTCAAGAGGTCTTGGCCACCCAATCTACCAAGAAAGGGGCCGGTTGATCATACATTCGAATCTTGTCATCTTTCTTATGAATCGTTCTTCGGTTACCAAATGATATACCTTCACTTTTTTTTTATTCTTTTATCTTGAACTTTGTGAAGAGCCCACAAATACATAAATAGATAGAATTATTCGAACAAGAGACTACCTGGGGACCAAAAAAGCTTAAAATAATCAGCTCATAAAACCGCCCGTGAGTACATGTGCGAACTGTGATAGGGCCCGTGACCCAAAAGTAATTATCCTTCAATGTGAAATTGCCAACTTTTGACTTTACCCCAGAGAGAGAGAGAGAGAGAGAGAGAGAATAGGTATTTATTCGACTTGATTAATGCTCCCAAATTATCTTCTTCTATTTTTAAACAATTGCAAGTAAACTTCAACTTGAATGCCCCCACGTACTTTGTTTTTGCCTTGTGATGAGGGGATTTATAATAGTT